>BQNB010086588.1:0-28145 GCA_026074375.1 Tanacetum coccineum | reverse complement strand
GGTTTAAGAGCAAACGCGTAAAACCCTAAAAATAAATTATGCATTACATAATGTCGTACAATGACCTAAAACATGAGGTATTATATAAAGGTGTCAAAGCTTCCACAAACTCTGATATCGTGTATTTCTTCACAAGTGCACAAGATGGCGATCCATTACAAGATGATGTAAGATTATGTTTGGGTGATGATCTCAAGAAAGCTCAAGATCACAATCAAAGACAAGTCAAAGATGAATCAAAAGATCACTACCCCAAATGTACAAGATATCAAATGTCTACGTGCTAAAGACTTTGAAGTGATTAAGTTTAGTATTTTCAGGGGTGACCTCCCTTAGGGGGAGATTGTTAGATATTAGAAAAATACTCGGTCACCCCGTGTATTTTACTGTTTATTATAGCTCGTAGTTTAATAGTTAATCGTATGATTTTCGGTTTTGAACCGGGTACTAAAACTTGATTCTTTGTAAGAAATATATATACCTCTTCCAACTTTGGAAGAGGGAGCTAGTCATTATTCATTTCCATTTTACACATAGATCTTTCTCTCTCTAGAAAATATCTCTCCATGTGTTTCTCTCTCTAGAAACTAGCCAAATCCAAGAATCATCATCCGGGATGTGAAATATGATATCATACAAATCTTATTCATTACTGTTTCATTGAAATTATTTTTAGTATCATTGACTAGATTCAGTATAGTCTATGATAATTACAATTAAAGTTTCTATCATAATTGCTTTGGATTTATTCAATACAATTTAGCCTTATACAAGTTAAGCAAGATCTATTCTATTGGGATCAACACGAAAGATTCGCTTAACCGTATGTAAGTGCTTTTCGGTAGGCTTTGCCTGATACTGGGCACACATGCACACTGCAAATACAATGTCTGGTCTGCTAATGTAAGATACATTAAGGAACCAATCATACCTAGGTAATGTGTAGGATCGACTAGTTTCCCTTGTAGATCTTCATCCAGTTTACTTTTGTCCACCATAGGGGTGTCAACGAGATCACTAGATTGCATACCATAGTTCTTTATTATTTCAAGAGCATAGTTAGACTAGTTTATAAAGATGCCTCTGGGACTTTGGGAAATTTGAAGTCCAAGAAAGAAAGACATTTGCCCATCATCGACATCTTAAATTTAGATGACATCATTTTAGCAAATTCATCACACATAGCAGGATTTGTAGAGGCAAGATGTCGCGGCCTGCTTTCCTGGTGAATAGTGTTGGATCGACTACACCTTTAGAGAATTCTTGTGATAGTAGAAAACTATACTGCATGTCATACCACGCACGTGGAGCTTGTTTAAGACCATAAAGTGCCTTTTTGAGCCGGTACACATGATTTGGCTTGTCTTGATCTACGAATCCTTCTGGTTGACTAACATAAACCACTTCGCGTAGCTCGCCATTCAAGAAAGCAGTTTTTACATCCATCTGGTAGATTGTCATGTTCTTGTTGGAAGCATTTGCAATGAAGATACGAATGACTTCTAGTCTGGCAGCAGGTGCAAACGATTCCTCAAAATCAATCCCCTCTTCTTGACGGTATCCTTTAGCAACCAATCAAGCCTTATTTTTAAGTATGCCCCCAAGTTTGTCTTTTTTGACTTTGTAGATCCATTTAAGTTTGATCAACATAACAAGATCTAGACATGGTACTAATTCTCAAACTTGCAGTCGTTCGAATTCATGTATTTCTTCCTGTATGACTTCTATCTAGGAGGATTCGAGCATTGCTACTTAAAAATTCTTTGGTTCAACTAAAGTGAGAAAGACATCGAAAAAACACCACACGGTGTCAGTCTTAAGTTGCTTTCTTGTGGAGACTGATCAAGAAGGATCTCCAATCACATTTGCTAATGGATGATTCTTAGTCCATTTACCAAGAAGTTCTAATGGAGTGTGGGATGACCGCACATTTGATGCCGATCCTTGAGAAGTTGAGTCTTCATAAAGAGTTTCATGAAGTGGATCATCATGAAAGTGTGGAGTTTTTAGGGATTCTTTAACACCTTTAGAGATAATTAGAGATTGTTCCTATTATTGTGTTGATGGGTTACTTACAGATGGTGCATCTTGGTCAATTAAAGTTGACAGAGGTGAACCGGTTGGATCAACAGGTCTTGGAGTAGCAGCAACAGGAACTGGAGAAACAACCCTTAGAGAGGTTTTGAAGAACTAACTCAACATTGGTTGGAACAAGAAACCTAATCATTCTTTTGGGTGATACATAAGGTTGGTTGAGGAATAGGAATTTGGCATGACTACCGAACTGAGTAATATCCAAGAGTCTGTTAATTTGGAGGCGCGGGTCTGAACATGACTGTTCAGAAGCCATTGCTGTCAGCTCATCATATGTAACATGAATTATTTCCATGATTTGTCGGGTTCTTTTGTTGTAAATTCAGAAGGCTTTCTTTGCAGGAGCATAGCCAACAAAAATACCTATATCAACTTTCGGTTTCAATTTACCTAAATCCTCGCTGTCATTAGTCGAATAACATAATGAACCAAAGACATGAAGAAATGATAAATTAGGTTTATTCTCATGCATAAGCTCATAAGGTGTCTTGTTGTAGCGAAGACATATCAGGGAACGATTTTGGGTATAACATGCTTTTGAGACTGCTTCTGCCCACATATACAATGGAGCTTTAGAAAATATCAACATGGTACGGGCAACTTCCACTAAAGTATGGTTCTATATTTCGACAACGTCGTTCTATTGTGGAGTGCACGCAACGAATGTTTGATGTAAGATTATGACATTTTCGTAATAGTCTTTAAGAGTCTGATTCACAAACTCGGTTCCATTATTTGAATGAATGTTTTTGACAGTAGTATTCAAACGAACTTGTATCTGCTTCAAGCAATTGATGATGACCTTAGGAGCTTCATCCTTTGATCTAAAAAACTTAAACCACATAAATCTTGAGTAGTCATTGATGATAACCAAGATATATTTCTTCCTATTTATACTCTCTAGACGCATTGGTCTGCACATATCTATATGCAAAAGATAGATTTTTTCTTGATTAGTGTCATTAGCTTTGGGTTTATGAGAGGACTTCTTGCTTTTTCCAAGAGAACATGCCAAACATAAATGATCTTTCTCAAATTTAAGCTTTGGTAGACCTCGAACAAGACCTTGCTTAGCCAACTGGTTTGGAGTACTAGAGTTTAAATGAGACAACCGTCGGTGCCATAACTAGATTTTAGTCTTCAAAGCTTTAGATAGCAAACAAATTGGATAAGACTTCAGCATATCATCTAGAGAAATGGTGTACACATTTGTATCTCTTGATCCGGAAAGTAAATCAGCACCGTCTAAATTCCAAACATAACACGTGAAGTTTCGAAATGCAACTTCACATCAATATCCGAGACACAAAAATGTCTTACCCCATAAAATAAATTATGCCCTTAGAACCTTTCACTTCAACATAACACACCCGCGATATTGTAACATTCCAATCTGATAGTCACCAAAAGTGAACCCATACCATTGCAATCTGTCCAATGTTCTAAAACTACATAAAACCCAAAAATTTTGCAAATAAAGTTGATGAGCTGAAGCGCGCTTGCCTGTAGTCCCATATGTCAATTGGAGCGATCCTTCAGAGTAGTCCGAGGTTACTTTAGAGTATGATTTTTATACGAACCAGAAAATTAACACCCGTGACGAAGATGGAAGCAGTAGAAACATTGGGTCCCCAGTTTTAGCAAGTGTTCCCGAGTGGTTAGAAATCTTAGAACCAACTACGGTCGTTTAGATTGATGATCGAACCTCTATACATGTTTGTATATTATGAGTTTTCATAGATATGTTACTGAAGACTGGGACTTTGTTCTAATTTCTTAACTGAGCAGATAATGTTGGAAATGGTGGTCAGATATAGGGGGGTGCCGAAGTGGGGGGGGGGCGGGGTGGGGGGGGATGGTGTGGTCACTGTTGGGGGGGGGCGGTGTGACGGGGGAGGAGATTGTGAATTGTGAGTCATATAGTATAAAAGAAAAGGAAGTTGGGGTAATGTGTTTCCATCTTAGGCGATGATAAAATAGGAATTGACAATAATAGGTGGTAGATAACGGCTACTTTATACGAAGTGGAATTTCAGCTTTGGTAGACCTCGAACAAGACATTGTTTAGCCAACTGGTATAGAGTACCGAAGTTTAAATGAGACAACCGTCGGTGCCATAACTAGATTTTAGTCTTCAAAGCTTTAGATAGCAAACAAATTGGATAAGACTTCAGCATATCATCTAGAGAAATGGTGTACACATTTGTATCTCTTGATCCGGAAAGTAAATCAGCACCGTCTAAATTCCAAACATAACACGTGTGTTTCCGGAATGCAACTTCAAGATCCGAGACACAAAATTGACCCACATAGAACAAATTGTGCCCGAGACCTTCAACATAACACACCCGCGAGATTGTAACATTTCCAAGCTGATAGTCACCATAACCCATAATCTTTGCAATCTGTCCATTTCTAAATCTGACAATACCCAAAAATTTGCTAATGAAGTTGATGAGCTGAGAGCGCTGCCTAGTCATATGCTTGGAGCAACTCGAGTCCAGGTACTAGAGTATGATTTGTACGACCTGAAATTAACACGGGAAGAAGATGGAGCAGTAGAAACATTGGATCCCCAGTTTTGCATGGGTTCCGAGTGGTTAGAAATCTTAGAACCTACGGTCTTAGATTGATGACTCGACCCTACATGTTTTATATCTTTGAGTTTTCTAGATATGTTACTACTTGGTTCTATTTTCTTAACTACTATTGTTGATATGGATTTCCTAGGAGGCACTACGTGATTGGAGATGATCATAGTTAAAGGGTATGTGTTTCCATCTATAGTGAATATTCGTCCCGTAGGTTTCTACCTATATCCAACACTAGTGTACATTTTACTAGTAGGTTTCCACATTTTCTTCTTTTTGCTCTTAGCTATAACAATTCACATTTTCGGGTCATTTTACGTCAATAAATATTCAACTATTTATTTTAAACTTTTACGCGCTCACTTTTAATTCAACGTTTAATTAAATCGCGTAAACTAAAAATCAACATTCAACGTAAACGGACATCAAACAAATAAAAGATTATGTCAAACAAGTATTATATAATTATTACGAAAATAATTTTTGACTTTTGACTTTTTATTTTTATTCGTTACGTAAAACGTCTACGTTTCGCAATAAAACACATGCATGCATGCATGTAAACTAATAAACCCATCTATATTTCAACAAATACCCACCATTGTACCTAATACCAAAAAAAATTATACAAACTCCCCCACAAATACATACATATCCGGTTCATACATACACACACAAGAATTAAATCCCTAAAGCTCCACTAACTATTAAACTACTATATGGGTTAACCATTGGATAAACCCTAAAGCTTACACATCTTACACGAGCTTCAAAACTCTTACACTTTGTCATACACATGCATAATAATCAGCTATAAATAAGGGAAAAGAGAAGAAGGAGACCAAGCATGCTAGACCTTTCACATCTCTTACACATAACCTTACCTTCTTACACAACCTAGTCACTTGTTTAATATAGAATCCATGCCCTAGAATCAAAACCAAACCGTCCATTGTTGTGAACCATTTGATGGTTTTCCTAAAGTGGTGTTTTGCTAGCTCATCCTATATATAGAAGCCATAAAGTTAACCTCAAACACACTTATCATTTCATTGCAAGAAAATCAATCATATCCCTCTTTGTTTCTCTCAACGTATGGTTCACAAACACCACACCAAAACATTTCATAGTTTTTGATTTTTCAAAGATACAAGGGTACTAGTATTGTTATTAGTGATATCTAAGGTGATTCGGAAGCTTGGTTGGTAATTAAACAAGGGTTATTTAAGAAGGAAGAACTAGGGTTTTTGCAAGTTAATTAGGGTTTTCTTGAAAGTATTTATGGTTAAATACTTGGTTTGATCTTGTGTATCATATTCATCCATCTTCATTAAGGTCTAAACAAACCCTATTCAATTAATTACTTCATTTTCATGTTTATATAATGTTTATATTGTTAATCACCATCTAGGTTTATTTTATAAGTTTATAAATTAAAATGAGCTTGAACAAATTCGAATCTATATTTTCCATGATGAGATGATGTTAACAATATGTTAAAATGAAATAATATACTTTATATAAGTATTGGTTAAATTATAGAATTAATTTATGAATTTATTTGTTAAAAGTTTATTTATAAAGTTATAAATAAATAAGTGTTGAGGACATTTTATTTGGACATAAAATAATGGACAATAATTATAGGACTAATAATATGTAAATGATGTGTTATTAATTAAATTAGAGGACTTGTAATAATTTAATTTTATCAAAAAGTTTATAAATAAGTTTTATACAATTTATATACAGACTATTTTAATATTCTGTAACAATTCGAAGTTTTATAAATTCTAGAAGTATTGTATTATGATAGTACATTTCATAAGGATTTCAAGCATATAAAGAACTCAAAAAACAAAGCTATAACGAAGGAGTTATGATTTTTGCAAGATTACGATAAAAAGTGTTTTTATAAAAGTTGTTTTATAAAAACTATAACAATACAAAATTTTATAAATTCTGTTAGTATTTTATTATAATAGTACATTTAATGAGGATTTCGAATCTATAAAGAACTTAAAGATTTGAGCTATAATGAAAGAGATATGAGTTTTACAAGATTACGATAATTAAATATATAAAAGTGTTTTTATAAAAATTGTCATTATTTCGCATCTCATAAAATTTTATAAATATTTTATCATGATAGAACATCTCAATACGATTTCGAGGATATAAGGAACATTAAAATCAGAATTAAAACGAATGAGTTATGATTTTTACAAGATATTGATAATTAAATTTATAAAAAGTAATTTTATAAATTTCAGTTACTGTTCATACACAATATTTTATAAATATTATAAATATAATATTTTTTTAGATTTTCTTAATACAATTCCATACATATAAAGAACGTTAGGAACGAAGTTAAAATGTGAAAGTTATGAAAGTATAAAATTTCTATACCTTTTGTGCACTATTTTTATAAAACATAATGTGGCTGATTGAAACATAAAAAGTGGTTTACGAGTGTTTTTGGGTCCGTTTGGTCTATAAAAACCTTAAAAATAATGTCATATTACTTATATAATATTTATATATGTTTTTAACTTTATAAATATTATTTTACAAAATGATTAAACTATTTATATAATATCATTATATAAATAAGAAAAAAATTAAATTAAGTATTTTTAACAAATAATCAATAGTTGGACAAGGATGATATTTTTACAAACACAAATACATGAACACTTATCTTACAAGTACAATTAAATATTGTTTCAAGTCTATAAATTAAACAAAGACATTTAGATAGTGATGTAACTCTATAAAATTATATGTTATAATACACTATACTTATACGACCTATAAATAATTAGGACGCATTTCGGAACATTCGTGACGATTACTTTGTTGATTTTGCTATAATCACTACATTCACTCGAGGTGAGTTTATAGCCCCACGTTTTACTCGTTTTACATATATTTTATCATTTTTGGGATGAGAATACATGCGCATTTACAAATCGTTACATACTTGTTTTCATAACTTGATTACAAACTCGTTTACATAAACCTTTACAAACTCATTTACATGGTTGATTACAAACTTATTTACATGATTGATTACAAACTCGTTTACATACTTATTTACTTATCTTGGGTTGAGATACATTTCTTATTTACAACTATGGACGCAACAACTTTACTTTTAAACTGATTACGGATTGCCTAAGTAGAAAGAGCTGTTAATTACTGCTGGTAAGCGCGAGTGTTATAAAATAGATCTATTTGGGGAGTGACTACCCCCGTTTGGGTTATTAGCTCTCACTAGTTCGAGATCGAACTTATAACACCCCGTGTTTTCAAGTCATTGACGACGTCGACAAATCTACTATTTATTTTTAGTGTTGTACGCGTTTGCTTGTGATTTCATGAATTAAGTTTAAATCGCGTAAGCTAAAAATTAGCGTTCAATGTAAACGGGCACCAAACAATTAAACGTTTACATCAATCAAGTATTAAATAATTATTTTGAGAATAATTATGGTCTTTGGTTATTTTATTTTATCGGTTACGTAAAGTGTATACGTTTCATGATAAATTAAGTTTAGGCATACCCGAAACCACAAGAATAATTCTACGCTTCAATAAATACCCACGTTTATACCCAATACCCAAAATTTACTCCATATAATCACCACATATGTACATGGCCGGCTAGGAATAACATTAACCATAAGAAAACCAAAATATCTAAGTTAATAACATCCCTCCATGTTTTCATGGGATGTTCTCAACTATTAGGGAACAACAAGTGCATATGGCCATGCCTAGGACCAAGAGTCTTCCTTAAGACCCTCCACATGTTTCTTGACCAACTATTGCATTCTTTTGACTAGTCCAACATCTTATATACATGTATACATGTGATAGAAAAAACATAGATAGCAAACACTTAACCAAAAATCAAAAACAATCTCTTCCTTTCTCTCCCTAAAGCCCACGGCTTGAAACACCCCTCTAACCAAATCCATACAAAATTTTATACAACCTATACACACATATACACATCATTCCTAAGATATTCTAAGATGTTTCCAAGCATTGGTTAGCCATTTTCAAGTAATTATCAAGAAAAGGAAAGATTAGGGTTTCATAACCTAATCTAAGGTTTCACATTTGCAAGCTTTGGTTTTGTGTCTAAACAAGGGTTTAGAACTTATTTATCATCACC
Source organism: Tanacetum coccineum (assembly GCA_026074375.1). NCBI lineage: Eukaryota > Viridiplantae > Streptophyta > Magnoliopsida > Asterales > Asteraceae > Tanacetum > Tanacetum coccineum. Next base: position 19,274 of record BQNB010086588.1, on the reverse strand, counting down.
ATCATTCATCATAAGGTCTTCTATAAACCTTTATACTTTTATTTTATGAGTTTATATGTATATTATGTGCCATGTAGTGAAATCACCATTTAGGATATGTTTAACTTGCAAAAATGAATTTCTCTTGTAAACATGATTTATGAACTTGTACACATGTTATATGGATGGTATATTGAGTTTACAAAATGGTTGTAAGACTTGTACACACTTGGTTTATGTATAAAAATGATTATGGATAAACTAGTAAATTAGGGTTTACTTAATGAAGTTATGGTTTTTAAGTGTTATTATGGATTTGTTAATCTTGTCACCTTGGACATTTGGGCAAGAATGAACTTATGGACAATATTATATGTATCACTTATAATACATATGGTATATGAGACTTGTGGTAAGTTACAAAAAGTGAAAGTACATAAAATAAGCTTTAAATAAAAGTATAAGTATGGATTCTTAAGGGGCTGTTTGTATTTTGAATTTCAAATAGTGGGTTTGACATTATATAAAAATAATACGTCTCATGACGATTCCAAAAAGCTAAGAAACTTGAAAAAAGGATAAATAACGAAAAAGTTACGGTAAAAACAAGTTATACGTTAATAAACGGAGTCGTAAAAGAATTTTTATAAAAACTTTTTATAAAAATTATTCAAACAGCAAGTTTGGTATTTTTAACAAATTATACATATTTTTAGGATTCCAAAATGATAAGAATCGTAATTTTTCAATTAATAACGAACGAGTTATGAATTTCGCGAGTTTACGACAATTAATACTTTTATAAAACTATTTTTATAAAAGTTACTGTTCATGACAGAAATAATTATTTTTGTAAACCTCATAAATAAGTAGAACTTTCAATTACGAGAACGTCTCGAAAGAATCACTAAAAACGGAGCTATAACGAATAAAATACGACGTTTACAGGTTTTACGATAACTAAAACTATAAAAATAACTTTATAACTGGTGTGAACAGTAAAAAGTACTGTTCATCAGAGGATCAAAAATATGAAAATGTCAAATTATGATAACTCGTCCTAATACAAAGCGTGGGCATAAGAAACGTCAAAATCGGGCTTAAAACGCGAAAGTTACGCCAGTTTTACTACAACGGTAATTAATAAAGTTTTAACTTGTATTATAACATCTTTTTTACCATATACAATTAGATGGTGATTGGATCTATATAGACATTTTATAAAACGTGGTACTTAGTTAGAAAGTGCTTATTACTAGGGAGTTTTCTTAATCAGGCCTCCTATCGGGGTTGGCGTATCGACGAGTTTGTTGGATTTACAATTTAAATGTCCTAGCTCCTCATACGTTACTACATGACCTCTAATTATGATATGCGCCGAACGGAATAGAATTATGATGTGATATATAGGATTATATGTATTGGTTTTATCGATGTCATGGTTACTTATACGACCTTAATTTAAATCGGTTGCATCTGACGATTTGCGTGGCGCATTATCTGTGACATACTTGTTATTCGCTCACTCAAGGTGAGTTCATAGCCCTACGTTTTACATGCTTTTGTTTTACAAAGTTTTTAGGGTGAGAAACATGAAATGCCTAAGTAGCGATAACCCTAGTTGAGCCCATTATCATGAAATGTCAGTTACTGGATTGTGAGCGCGAATGAGATGAATGATTTTTGGGATTGACATCCCCGTTCGGGTGATTAGCTATCATTGGGCAAACGAACGTATACCATGTCAAACATAGGATGTTGTGGGTTAGAACATCATCACGGGAAATGTAGGTTCATTAATTGGTTTTCATTTAGTCGAGCTTCAGTGTCATGAGCTTTTGGGCAAGTAATTCAATTTATATTGATGTCTGCATCTGATTGCATTATCATACACTTAGGAAATCTCGTGGTCCGTACATTATATGATTTATCAATCCTTTGATTTACAACATTATTGTGACATTTTAAATCAATGCTTTTTTTGGGGATCAGTAAGCACGAGGTGACAAGGGTTTACATTGGTGTTTTGATTGGGATTTCATGCATAAAGATTTTGTGCTCATTACATTTGTATAACTGTAGGGCTAGAAATCTTTGTATTTTGAACAGTGGACAAGTGAAGCTCGGATTTTGTATCAAATATTTTGTTAAAATCCAATGTATCCAGTTTTAAACGAATTTTTGGGGTCGTTCTATATACATCTTTGTATTGTTCTATGAGTAACACGCCCCCTGGGACCCTTATTCGCTGCGACCCATTTTGGGGGTGTTACTGATTGGATATCTAAGAGCCAAGGGTTATAGAAGAACCAGTCAAATATTTTTGTGGACTATAACCATTTTCAAACACGAATTTTACAACGGGGTTTTACTAGGGACATGCATATGTGCTATACTTGCATGCATACATCTACTGTTGCATTAGTTGGTTAGAATAGGATGCATTCTAATTGATTACATGTTCTGATATTAAATGTATATTACTATAAGAAGTATTTTATTAAATACTATTATAAGCTATTTTGAATTTTAGTTAAAGTCATGTCAGATTCGGTGAATCGGGGGTTACACTACACTGAGGTTTCCTGCCTATTAAGGATATATCTGACATACGGCATCATGAGAGCCGGATGCTCACGAGTACCTTGAGTGTCTGGATGCCTGAGGAGGATGCCAGAGGACCCATACGTGGAGGCCGCTTTTCAGGCCCCACCCTTTCCAGATTACGTGCCTGGCCCTGAGGAGCCAGAGCAGGCACCACCTTCGCCAGATTATGTTCCAGACCCAGAGCATACTGATGATGAGATTGTTGTTGAGGATCAGCCAGATGCTGAGGATGCATCACCCACTACTCAGTCACCTGACTATGTCCCGGAGTCCGATCCTGAGGCGGACCCGGAGGAGGATGACAATGAGGACCCCGAGGAGGACCCTGTTGACTATTCTGCTGATGGATGAGATGACGGAGACGATGAGGATGAGCCATCGGAGGAGGATGAGGATGATGATGTTGACATGGAGGCTGATGAGGATGAGAAGGAGGAGGAGCACCCAGCTCCTGCCAACTCTGTAGTTGTTGCTTTACCAGCTACTGATCAGGCCCCATCTGCGGAGGAGACAGAGCCGTTCGAGACTGATGAGTCTGCGGCCACACCACCACCACACCCTGCATATCGTGTGACAACTAGGATTTCTATTTCAGCTCCAGTACCTACACCAGTGTGGTCTGATGTAGAGGTTGCTAGACTTCTCGCTATATCTACTCCATCATCATCACCACTCTCCTCATGGTCTTCACCACTTCCCCAGATACCTTCTCCATCACTACCACTATTACCACCCTCACCTGTGTTATCTCCAGCACCACCTCCTAGCCCCATTCGTTCATTGGGCTATCTAGCTGCTATGATTCAGATGAGAGCTAAGGCCGCATCTACTTCCCATTTTCTACTAGATGCACCATCATTAGGGATACCACCACCCTTGCCCATATCAGTTCCTACTTCATCACCACCATTGCTACTACCCTCTGCTAGTCGTAGGAGGACAGACCCGAGGTTACCTTACCACCTCGGAAGAGGTTAGGTATCGCTCTTGGTCCTGGATATAAGGTAGGAGAGAGCTCATCTGCTGCTGCTGCTAGACCGGCTGGAGGTCTTAAGGCAAACTATGGCTTTGTAGCTACTATGGATAGGGAGATCAGGCGTGATCCAGAGAGATAGGTTGGATATGGGATCACCGACTCGTGGGACGAGATAGTTGAGACCCTTCAAATGGCACCATATTAGTATTGACACGGGAGGTTGGGTCGATATATAACATCATTTGAGACTAGGGTTAGGCAAGACACGGATGAGATTTATACGAGGTTAGACGATGAGCAGAGTCAAAGACAGCTATTGGCTGGTCGGCTCAATATGTTGTTTAGAGACAGACGAGCACATGCATATACACGTCATCAGATGGAGACAGAGGCTAGATTGTCCTGAGAGGCTTGGAGGCGATCGATGGATGCGAGTGATCTTGCCCGCGGAGAGGTTATGTCACTACGCACTACCGTACTGGGTCAGATGTCAGAGATTAGAGAGTTGCATGCTGCTGATCGCAGGAGACAGGCTGTGATTTCAGAGATGCTGAAGGCAGACCATAGGAGATCTGCAGTGATGAGAGAGTTGAGGACAATTGATCATACCCGACAGCAGCAGCTTATACAGACATTGACAATGATGCAGTCATTACATGGACAGGTGACCACGCTACAGGGACAGGTGGCAGCACTACAGGGGCAGGTTACTGCACTACAGGGACAGTAGGGACCCGTTGGAGGTCCTGCATAGCCAGAGCTGCCAGAGAAGGCTGGTAGCAGTTCATAGATTAGATCATGTTATGGCTAGTCATTTTGTATATAGCCTACTAAGTATTACGGGTTTAATCCCGGCTAGTAAGGCTTTAGGTTGTTATGTTTATTTTGTAACCTAATCGTTATGATCATTTTGTATCTGAACCATTCATGTATGTTTTCCAATTTATATATGGAATGGTTGTATTATGTCACGTTTGTAATCGAATTTGTTTATGAATGAATGTCGATTTGGTTATATCATTGTTGATTACAATTCAGTTGTATATTTCACTGTGTGATGTGATCTCACTTTATTTATCATGTATATGTCATGTCATGGTTATGATTTAATGAAATCTAACGGGTATTGTATTTTCTTGTGATGAAGAAATGCACCAAAACGAACCACAAGGTCAACACCGGTCACAACAACCCCAGCCCCAATAGCAACCACCACCACATCGGTCACTAATGCCCAACTTCAGGCAATGATTGACCAAGGTGTCACTGCCGCTTTGGCAGCACGAGATGCAAACAGGAATGGCGATGACAGCCACACTTCGGGAACGGGTGGCAGAAGGACTGAACGCATTGTTTGAGAATGCACTTACCAAGACTTTATGAAGTGAAAACCTCTATATTTCAAAGGCACTGAGGGAGTTGTTGAATTAATTCAATGGTTCGAAAGGATGGAGACTATTTTCTGCATAAGCAATTGCTCTGTGGAAAATCAGATTAAGTTTTCCACTTGTACTCTTCTAGCAGGTGCTCTAACATGGGTGGACATTCCTTGTTTGGATGTCAGTCATGATGTTGCATATGCAATGACATGGGCCGATCTGAGAAAGAAACTGACTGACAAGTACTGTCCAAGGAACGAGATGAAAAAGCTCGAGGCTGAATTGTAGAATTTGAAAGTGAAGGGTACTGATGTGATTGGGTACAACCAACGTTTCTAGGAACTAGCACTACTGTGTGTTAGGATGTTTCCTAAGGAGTCTGACAAGATTGAAAGGTACGTCAGCGGATTGCCCAACATGATCCATGGAAATATTGTAGCATTAAATCCGAAAACCATGCAAGAGGCTGTTGAAATGGCCACTGAATTAATGGATAAGAAAGTCAGTACCATTGCTGAAAGACAGGCTGAGAACAAAAGGAAGTTTGAAAACACTTCCCGAAACATTCAAAACCAACAACAACAGAACAAGAGACAGAACACTGGCAGGGCCTATAATGTAGGGACTGGTGAAAAGAAGCCATACGGGGGATCTAAACCCCTATGCGCAAAATGCAACTATCACCACGACGGTCCGTGTGCTCCAAAATGCTACAAATGCAACAAAGTTGGCCATTTTGCTCGTGACTGGCGGGCCAACTCTCCCACACCACACCCTACTGCAGTCAAGCGTGGAGTGGGTTTTATGTGAGCTTATTCCAGCTGGTCTTGAGCTCTAAAATGGCACAAATGTAAAACAAAAGTTGGCCATTTTTGCTCGTTCTTTGTAGGAGTGCTGGGAAAATGCAACAATGCTAACAATCTAGGGGCAACGGTCCAGGCCATAAACCTACTTGCTCAAAAGGTGGAGTTCAAGACACTTCAAGAGGGAAAATGCCCAAAGCAGAAGAACAACAAAAAGCCGGATGGCAATCAAGTTGGTAAGACAAGGGCTCCATCCAAATGTATGTAAGTGGACAATGCAGGGACAAACCTAGATTCTAATATCGTGACGGGTACATTCCTTCTCAACAACCGCTATGCTTCTATATTATTTGATACTGGTGCAGATAGGAGTTTTGTGTCTACTGCATTTAGTTCCCAAATGGATATCACGCCATCTACCTTAGATCACTATTATGATGTCGAACTAGCTGATGGGAGGATAATTAGGTTAAACACTATCCTTAGGGGTTGCACATTAAATCTCCTGAACCACCCATTCAACATAAATTTAATACCCGTAGAACTTGGTAGTTTTGACGCTATAATTGGGATGGATTGGTTGGCAAAGTACCAACCAATCATTGTGTGTGCCAAAAAGATTGTTCGTATCCCCTGGGGAAATGAAACATTGATTGTTCACGACGATGAAACAACAAAAGGCAAAAGTTAGGGGAGGGTGGTTTAGATGTGGTTAGAGGGTGGTGTAACCGGGGACACAAGGCTCATCTGCACATTATCTCGTACTCCAAAACACAAGAATACATGCTAAAAGGATGTCCAGTCTTTTTGGCACATTTCACTACAAATGAGGTTGAAGACAAGTCGGAGAAGAAGCGACTTGAGGATGTACCAATAGTTCGATATTTTCCTGAAGATTTTCCTGAGGACTTGCCGGGTCTTCCTCCGACTTGACAAGTGGAATTCCAAATCGATTTGGTACCTGGTGATGCACCCGTAGCTCGGGCGCCCATATCGATTAGGCACGCTTCTGAATGGGAAAGAGTTGTCGGAGCAACTAAAAGAACTATCTAACAAAGGCTTTATAAGACCTAGTTCCTCACCCTAGGGAGCTCCGGTCTTGTTCGTCAAAAAGAAAGATGGATCATTCTGGATGTGCATTGATTATCGGGAATTGAACAAGCTAACGGTGAAGAACCGTTATCCGCTCCCAAGAATTGATGATTTATTTGAACAGATTCAAGGGTTGAGTGTATACTCAAAGATCGACCTAAGGTCAGGTTATCACCAACTGAGGGTTCGAGAAGAATACATTCCAAAAACCGCTTTCAGAACCCGTTATGGCCATTATGAATTTCAAGTTATGCTGTTTGGTTTGACAAATGCCCTTGCCGTATACATGGACCTTATGAATCGGGTGTGCAAACCATATCTGGATAAATTCATGATTGTCTTTATTGACGATATTCTGATATATTCAAAGAACAAGCAAGAGCACGAAGAGCACCTTAAGCTAATCATAGAATTGCTTAAGAAAGAGGAGTTGTATGCCAAATTTTCCAAGTGTGAATTTTGGATTCCCAAAGTATAGTTCCTTGGTCACGTGATTGATAGTGAGGGCATTCATGTGGATCCCGCCAAGATCGAATCCATTAAAGATTGGGCATCTCCTAAGTCGCCAACAGAGATTCGTCAATTTTTAGGTCTTGCTGGGTATTATCGAAGATTCATTGAAGGGTTTTCGAAGATCGCCAAACCAATGACCAAGCTTACTCAGAAGAAGGTCAAGTTTGAGTGGGGTGATAAACAAGAAGCAGCTTTTCAACTGTTGAAGCAGAAGTTGTGCAGTGCACCAATCCTGGCCTTACCTGAAGGAAGCGAAGATTTTATCGCATACTGCGATGCTTCAAAGAAGGGTTTGGGCGCTGTGTTAATGCAAAGAGAAAAGGTGATTGCTTATGCATCACGCCAACTGAAGATTCATGAGAAGAACTATACAACTCATGATTTGTGAACATATTGGAGGCATTAGTGTTTGCTCGTCAATATTTAGAGGCACAACTATATGGAACCAAGTGCACACGTGTTCACTGATCATAAGAAAGGCGCGTGTTGAGCCCGCGGGACGGGGCGGGGGGAGGGGGTGTGGGGGGGTGGGGGGGGCGGGGGGGGGGGGGGGGGGGTAGGGGGGTCGGTTGGGGGTGTGGGGTTTTTAGAGGTTGGGGGAGAGAGGGAGGGAAGATAATTTGAAGATGAATCAAGGTTATGTCCTTTCCCGTGATAAAACAATCTCACCATCATTATCACTGACAACCACCAACCCACGACGTTCGCCTAAAGCGTTAGGGCTTCGAATTCATTTAATTAATACCACAATAACTTTGCACCAATCGTCCTACATCCATGAAATGGTTGACGTCACATAATGGATCATAGTGAACACCGTGCCTTGGGTTTCCATAGTAGTGGTAGCTGCGCTTCTCAAAATATTGAGAGCAAGACACTACTGCTCAAAGATCAAATCATGAGTCGTAAATTCTTCATCAAGAATCTTCAATTAGCGTGATGCCATAAGCAATCACCTTTTCTCATTTGCATTAACACAGCGCCCAAACCCTTCTTTGAAGCATCGCAGTAAGCGATAATAATCTACCGCATTCGTATCAGGTAAGGCCAGGATTGGTATACAGCTGCACAACTTCCTGCTTTCAACAGTTCGAAAATCTGTCTTCATGTTTATCACCCCACTCAGACTTATGACCTTAACTTCTGAGTAGCTTTGCATTGGGTTTGGCGATCTTCGAAACCCTTCAAGGTGATGTATAGTGTAGTTAGGTGTAGGTCCATACAAACACATTCTTAATCAGAAAGAGTTTAACATGAGGCAACGTCGTTGGTTGGAGTTGCTCAGTGATTATGATTGTGAGATTCGTTATCACCCGGGAAAGGCAAACATTGTTGCTGATGCTTTGAGCAGGAAAGAACGAGAACCACCCTTAAGAGTTCGAGCTTTAGTCATGACTATTGGCTTAGATCTTCCCAAACAAATCTTGAATGCTCAGACTGAAGCAGCAATAAAAAAAAAAAAACCCCCCACCAAAAAAAAACACCCCAAACAAACCAAAACCAGAGAACATCCAAAAAGAAGATGTTTGAAAGAAATGTTGGGTTATAAACGCTAAGAAATCAAGAAGCAATTAGGACGGAAAAGTAGGAACCCCATGCGTGATGAACTCTATTCCCTCAATTGTAGGAGTTTGTCTACCCTTATATGGCTATTGCGGACCTGTGATCATGCACGAGTCCCACAAATCAAAATACTCTATACATCCAGGTTCCGACAAGATGTACCAAGATATGAAGAAGCTATATTGGTGGCCCAACATGAAAGTTGACATCGCCACCTATGTTAGCAAGTGTTTGACATGTGCTAAAGTCAAGGCCGAACATCAAAGGCCATCAGGATTGTTAGTACAACCCAATATACCTGAATGGAAGTGGGACAACATCACTATGGATTTTGTCACAAAGCTTCCTAAAACGTCGCAAGGCTATGACACCATTTGGGTGATTGTTGACCGACTCACTAAGTCCGCAATTTTCACCCCAATGAGAGAGACTGATCCTATGGATAAACTTGCAAGAGCTACCTAAAGGAGGTTGATCTACGAGCATGGAATACCTGTTTCAATCATTTGTGATCGCGACCTCAGGTTCACATCTAACTTCTGGAGGTCACTTTAGAATGCTTTAGGTACTAACTTGGATATGAGTATTACATACCATCCACAAACAGACGAACAAAATGAGAGGACTATTCAAACTCTCGAGGATATGATGCGTGCTTGTGCAATCGATTTTGGAAAGGGTTGGGTTAATCACTTACCGTTAGTTGAATTCTCTTATAACAATAGTTATCATGCTAGCATCAAGGTTGCACCATTCAAAGCACTTTATGGTCGAAAGTATCGTTCACCTGTTTGTTGGACCGAAGTTGGAGAAGCTCAAATCCTCGGTCCAGAACTAATTCAAGAGACAACTGAGAGAATTGTTCAAATCAAGTAAAGGATGCAAGCCGCTCGTGATCGACAGAAGAGTTACGCCGATCTAAAGCGTAAACCGATGGAATTCCAAGTCAGGGATAAAGTTATGCTTAAAGTTTTGCCTTGGAAAGGGGTCATACGTTTTGGCAAACGGGGGAAGTTAAACCCCAGGTATGTTGGACCTTTCAAGGTGTTAGGGAAGGTTGGAGAGGTTGCTTACAAGCTTGAGCTTCCAGAAGAACTAAGCAGGGTTCACAATACATTTCATGTATCCAACTTGAAAAAGTGCTATGCCGATGAACCGTTAGTCGTTCCGTTGGATGGACTTCATTTTGATGACAAGCTTTAGTTTGTCGAGGAACCCGTCGAGATCGTGGACCGTGAAGTTAAACGGTTAAAGTGAAGACTCATTCCATTAGTCAAGGTTCGATGGAACTCCAAGAGAGGTCCTGAGTTTACGTGGGAACGTGAAGACCAATTCAAGAAGAAATACCTACACCTCTTCACCAAGACCGCACCATCGTCAAGTGCTGCATCGTAAGCCTTAAGGACAAGGCTCGTTTAATGGAAGAAGTCTATAACACCCCGTGTTTTAGAGTCATTAACAACGTCGATAAATCTACTATTTATTTTTAGTGTTATACGCGTTTGCTTGTAATTTCATGTATTAAGTAAAATCGCGTAAGCTAAAAATTTGCGTTCAATGTAAACGGGCACCAAAAAATTAAGCGTTTACATCAATCAAGTATTACATAATTATTTTGGGAATAATTATGGTCTTTGTTTATGTTATTTTTATGGGTTACGTAAATTCGTTACGTTTCACGATAAAGTACGTTTAGGCATACCCGGAACCACCATAATTAATCTACGCTTCAACAAATGCCTATTATTATTTCCAATGATCAAAAAGTTTATAAACTTTACGCATGGTCTTATATTTGTGGCGTCCTACATAAATAAATCAAACCAAGACTTATACAATTTCAAAATTCTACACTTTAAATAAAAGCTACATATTGCATTTTTATAAAAGTGCAAGTATACTTCCTTTTTCCATCAAGATAATAACTAGTAACTTTATCCCTAGATTTCATGGGATAACATACACTTGAGGGAACCAAAGGACCATTCATTAATCACTAAGACCATGTACAATATGTAGTTAGTAAGACCTAGCTCATGCATAGTGAATTTGACCACTTTTCCCCTAAAAACCCTCAATGTGTCGTCCCCCTCCCCCTTGGACTAGTCAATGGTCTTTGACTTCACTAGGACACTTGGAACTTATACTTGTAGCATAAATAAAATGCATTAGTCCTAGTTTTCTCATACACTACATTTCTTTAAAGAAAAACTCATACCATTTCTCTCTTTTTGTCTTGAAACCCACGGCTCACCCCACTTTCTTTAAACTATCCATACAAAATTCAATTAAAACATTTACACACATCCTACAATGATATCTAAGGTCATACAAAAAGGTTTGGAAGCTTGGTTGGTTGATTAAGGAAGTTAATCAAAGAAAAAGGAAGATTAGGGTTTATTTGGAAGAATTAGGGTTTCATGTTATGCAAGCTTGGGTTTAAGGTCTAAACAAGGGTTTATATTATATTTCTCATCATCATCATTCGTCCCTAAGGTTACCCAAAACCTTTATCTTTTCATTTTTATAATTTTAAATGCATATGATGTTTTATATAGAAAAATCACCATTTTATGACTTTTTAACATGTAAAAAGGATTTTTACTTGTAGTTATGGATTTGTTCACTTTTAAACATGTTATGATGTTAATGAGATTATGTTAAAATGGATGTAAAAGGATTGTACCATGTTGTTTTGGTGTAAAAATGGATAAATACAAAATTAGGGTTTTAAAGGCTTTTTAAATATGTTACAAGTAAAAGTATTGCAAATGGCATGTTAATCTTGTTTATGGACTTTTAGTGATGTTATATGAACACTAAAATGAGTTTATAATGGGAGTATAAGTGATGAACAACCTTGGTTAAGCTTAAAAGGTGTTAATGAAAGATTAGGTTTTTTTAATGATTTACATGAAAAACTACAAGTAAATGTGTATAATCAACTTGTTAAACTTGTTAAACTTGGTAATTTGGACATATAAGGACAATGATGGACTAATGGACCTTATTATATGTAGGACATATAATAAATATAGTATAAAAGACTTATGGTAAAATACAAAGTTAAAAGTTATAGAAACAAAGTTTACATATGAAATTAAGAAAGACACCCTAACTTTCTGTTTTAATTCGACATACCACCTGTCCACTTTATATTTTTATAACATAGTACGTCTCATGACGATTTCAAAAAGCTAAGAAACTTGAAAAACGGATAAATAACAAAAAAGTTACGGTAAAAACAGTTATACGATAAATAACTGGATTTATAAAAGAATTTATTATAAAAAATTTATAAAAATTATATAAAACAGCAAGTTTAGTATTTTTAACAGATTACACATATTTTTAGGATTCCAAAATGATAAGAATCGTAATTTTTCAATTAATAACGAATGAGTTATGAATTTCGCGAGTTTACGACAATTAATACTTTTATAAAATAATTTTTATAAAAGTTACTATTCATGACAGAAACTTTTATTTTTTTAAATTACGAGAACGTGCTCGAAAGAATCGCTAAAAATAGAGCTATAACGAATAAAATACGACGTTTACGGGTTTTACGATAACTAAAACTATAAAAATAACTTTATAACTGGTGTGAACAGTAAAAAGTACTGTTCATCAGAGGATCAAAAATATGAAAATGTCAAATTATGATAACTCGTCCTAATACGAAAGCGTGGGCATAAGAAACGTCAAAATCGGGCTTAAAAACGAGAAAAGTTACGCCGGTTTACTAAACGGAGAAATAATAAACGTTTTAACTTATTAAACACAATTTTACCAAAACAATTAGATGGTGATTAGCTATATAGAATTATGCATGGTAGTAATTAACCCAGTGAGATTAAGTACGTTTATACGACATTAAATTAAATAGGTTTTTCATCTGAACGATTTACGATACGCATTACATGTGAATTTCATTGTTATTCGCTCACTCAAGGTGAGTTCATAGCCCCACGTTTTACATGCTTTTGTTTTATAAGTTTTTGGGGTGAGAAACATGCAATGTTTTACAACTGGACACAAGTGGATACTTTTATATTATGATTACGTGTTGCCTAAGTAGCGATACCATTCTGAAGCCCATTATCATGAACTGTCAATTACTAGACTGTGAGCGCGAATGTTATGAATAGATCTATTGGGATTGACATCCCCGTTCGGGTGATTAGCTATCACTGGGCAAACGAACATATACCATGTCGAACATAGGATGTTGCGGGTTAGAACATCATCACGGGCAATGTAGGCCATTTATATGGTATTCATTTATGTCGAGCTTCAGTGTCATGAGCTTAGGGCAACGTAATTACACTTAAATGATGTCTGCCTCTGTTGCATTATCATACACTTGAGGCAATCTTGTGGTCCTACAATATACATTATCAACTCTGAAATTCACCAACATTATTGCTGACGTTTTAAAGCAATGTTTTTCAGGGGATTAGTAAGCATAAGGTGCAAGGGATACATTGGTGGTTTTGATTTGGATAACATGCATTAAAGATTTTGTCGCATTACAATTTTGTAATAACTATGATATGAGCCTAGAAATCTTTGTATTTTGAACAAGTAGACAAGTGAAGCTTCGGCTTATGTAACAAATACTTTGTTAATTCCAATGTATCAGTTTTAAACGACTTTTTGGTCGTTCTATATACATCTTGTGTTATTGATCTATAAAGTAACATGCCCCGGACCCTTATTCCACTGCGACCCAATTTGGGGGTGTTACAATCAGATTTTTGAAGATATGCTAAAGAGATTTGATAGAGATGACCTGGAGAAGCTTTGGGATTTAGTTAAGAATAGGGTTTCAGATCACAGAGCCTACATTAGACAAAGAGAAGGTTATTGTAGGTTTGAACTAAAAAGGTATTTGAACAAATATGATGATACACTAGGAAGCATCTAGATTATGCATTCATCCATTGAATATGGAGATTGTATGATACATGTGGGTTCACCATATGGTCTAGAAAGAGGACATGACATCTTCATGCTAGTTGAAAAAGATTATCTACTGACAAGAGCACTTATGACTGTAATGTTGGCTAACAAACTTCAAGTGGATGAATCTTCAGAGATGGCCAATGAGCTTTTAAAGAAAATCTTCATTCTAGCAAACAATCCAAGACAATAATATGTTTGAAAGAATCCTCTTAGAAGACAAGGTTTTTAATTCAAGAAACTTGATGATTTGAAGGTAAATCACAAGTTTAGGGGAGGATTGTTGGGAATTAAACTCATTAGACTTAGTACTGCCAAGTCAAAGTGTTAGTACTGCTTAAGTCATAACTGGCAGTATAAACCAGTTAGACAGCAGAAGAATGTTAGTACTGCTAGGTTTAAGTTAGTACTGCTAGAACACTGCTGAAGGGATTTATACTGCTAATAAAGATTGAAGACAGCATGAAGATAAAGATGTGTGAAGAGATGTAAAGACGTGTTAAAAGATATGTATTAGTTATCTTGTGTTATATTCAATATTTTGAAAAGAATAGCATATAAGCTTAATGTATTTTAGAAGATTCAAATATATCTTGTAAGGACTCCCTTGTGTATAAAAGGAGATTCCTAGGTTAAGGCATTATCCAAACTATCATATCAGTTCTTCATATTAACCATAACTTCAAGGTTTAAAACCCTAACACTGTCCAAGAGTGGTCGTAATTAAAATATATAGAGCTTATTTCACCGGGAAACACCTCTCCTGATCCTTTAGATGATTTATCTAAGTATCGTTTGGCCTCACTAGCCATCTCACCTTTCCACGATGATCCGTATATAAAGGTCATGCAAGCATATAATGCTACTAGTAATGAATTACCTATTCCTCTGCCACAAGCTCCTATTGCTTCACCAACTGTTTTGCCTCCATCTCCAGTGTTACCACTGTTTAATCCCTAAAATTTCTTTCTTCCAGAAGAGATTTTACCACCTCAAAAACGAGCATGTTTCCTATCACCCTCCTCTACTGATTTCTCTACCCCACCTCAGGTATTTGAGATTGGAGAAAGTTCTCATAAGACGCATCTGGAACGTCATGAGGAACAGATCGAGACTATTTTGAATCACTTAGATGAGCTCCCTCTTAAGCGCATTGAGCACATGGAAGATAAGATAAAAGGTCTTGGTAATGGTCGAGTAATCATACAGCGAGATTTTGACCAACTAGAAACCGAACTTCAAGAAGCCCGTACTCAGATTTCTGAATTTCAGAGAGAGTAAATAAGGCATGATGAAGAGATTGTTCTTGCTCGCGTCAGGACTTCTACTCTAGAGATACTCATCTTGGATATTCAGGTTCGACACCGATCAGATATGAAGAATCTTCTGAACAAGATCCATAAGCTCAAGAACCACAAGGGAGGACCACCACCACCAGACTACTAGACTAGATCCTTATCATTTACAGCTTTTGTTAGAATCCAACCACTGGATGTGTGGCATAAATAATGACACTTGTCAAATTTTGACTATGTAAAATATGTAGACAAGTTGTTTATGACTTAATACAGTGGTGATTCCATTATACCTCGCTGTTTTATGATACCGATTTATGTTTATCGTGGTTGTCTATCCTATGTCCTGTATTATGATTACTCATGTACGGTATGATCCATAATGAGTTATCTAAGTGGTCGCGGTATCATACCACAACCACTGAGAAGTAAACCCGTCCCCGAGAAACCTAATGAGTCAGATGCTTGTTAGAGTATTCATTCCAAAAAAATTCCGTTATATCCTGCAATGTAATATCAAAGAATGTGTATTTCTTTGTCAGAACTTGTATCAAATAAGTATCTATGTCAAATGAATTCAATATCACTAAGTATGAAATTTTGTGAATAAATAGATCTATTGGGACTAAGTATCCCTATCCGGGTAAAAAGAACTTACTAGTCCGAGTTTGCCAAGGACTAACGGATATATGTCATGTCGAAACTAGTTAGGTGGTCTTTGGTCAGACACCTGTAAGGGCAAGCAATTAATTGGCATGTTATATGCTTCGTGAATTGAGCGTCAGTGTCATGAGCTTAGTGCAACGTAAATACCTTTTTATGTGAAGTTGTATCTGTTATAACCGTCGCATACGTTTTGATTAACTTGTGATCCACACTAATTACGTTTGAACTAAACCTATGAATTCACCAACTTTATATTGACGTTTTAAGCATGTTTTTCAGGTACTTAGCTTTGGACTTCTCTAATGTGCTATGTGGAGTACACGTGCAATTTGATATCATCTTTCAAGACTTTATTATCATTCATACTCGTTGTCTTTTGAAAACTTAATTATGCTTCCGCAACGTTTTAAATTTCATTTCAAATCTTGTAAGACTTATCCATTTTTAATAAATACAACGAGTTATGATTTTCAAAACGTCATTAGTTGAGTCGTCTTTTCTTTGTGCGTATTGATTATTATGACGTCACGCCCCCGGACACGTATTCCGTCCAGGCCCCGTTTGGGGGTCAAACAACGTTTTCTAAGGTTTCAAACCTTATTTTCAACACTTAGTGACATTTTTCGACAAAATTCCAAATTCTCAATCTTTAACGTTTACTAAAACGTTTTTCTCAAAATATTGTTCCATATCACTTAGTGAACACATTTTCACTTTCAAAAGTCCATCAAAATACTCATAACGACTAAATATCGCTTATTGGGCTTTAAGGCCCAACAAGGGTCCATTAAGACATTTATAAGTCTAAAATATGATCTAAGTCTAAAATCAAGGTCCATTTACATATATAAGTATATACTTATATGTAAAAAATAATCCGGACCACAATAAGCCCTCCCATTAAGCCACGACTTAAATAGACTTATTGGGCCGTGAGTACAATAGCTCAAAAATACGTATATTAAGCATGAAAATAAGCTAATAAGCTACGTATCGCATTTGGTTACTACCATAAGCCTCAAAAATAGTTCGCAACATACGCCATAACACAAAAATAATCAAAATCACTTTCTTAGTGAATTTGGGAAGTTTTCGTGGCATATAAGCCAAAAATAAGCCAAGAAATAGCTTAAAAATAAGCCCGAATAAGCTATACAAGCTACTATTAAAAATAAGTTATCTAGCAACATATATTATTCAACCATCACGACCACAATATCAAAACTACAAAATCCATGTTCTTTCTTTTTTTATTTACACGCACAGAACCCTTTTAATCATCCGTTTCGTTTCCAAAAATCAATTTTCACAACGATCAACTTGTACAACTAACATCTATGCATCAAACGTAAAGATTGTTTTGGAAATTGGTGATTAAATTGGGACATTAACTGGACTAGGTCGTGTGCGGGCGTCGTTGCATTTGCTCTTGTGATTGAGATTTGGTTGCTAAAGACTTGCTTGAGGTGAGTTCTCGTAGCCCCACTTTGTACTGGTTTTTCCGTTGGGGGAAAATGATACTCAAATGTGTTTTAAAATGTTTTGAATTGATCTGTGTGAAATATGGTTTTGTTTTTGGGACAAGTTACGTGCTTATGACTGCTATGTGAATATTATGTGCTGAATGATTGTTTGGATTAGAGATGTACGCCTATCCTAGTATTTGCATGATTGTTTGGATCGGATGGGTACGCATACACAGTATTTGTGTGGTTATTGAAGCGGATGGGTACGCTTTCTTGGCTTTGTGTGCTGGTCTGTCTAATTTTAATGTCCAGTTGGTAGGCCCTTTAGTGGCGTAAGTGTCATTTTTATGGTTATTGATTAGCGGTGATGCTAAGGTTGTTTGCATATATTCACTGTCATATAGCACTATTGTCTACTGTTGAAATATTGGCACATCTTTTGGGTTTAAGGTCAAACCTACGAGCTCACCAACATTATTGTTGACGTTTTCGAGTATCATTTTCAGGTGAAGTGAAAGAAGAGTAGTTTGGTGATTGTTATAGCAGACTTAGAAGTATCCCGAGTGGAATTTCGTTTGAAGTCTTGCTTGCTTGTTGTTTGGTTATAGTAATTAGACGTTTTGGGTTAGGTTTGGATTACGGACCCTTGTGAGGGCATTCGAATAATTGTAAGAGATTATGGATTTTAGTTACAATTTGGGATATCACTCGAGGTTGTTCGAGGTTGATGGTCTTCATAGCACTTGAAGTTTATGCAATGTAGTTTTCTCTATTTTTTATCTTGTGTTGTGATTGATCATTATGTTGCATTCCTGAGTTTCTGCCATTGTCGGGGTGTGACAGATTGGTAATCAGAGCCCAGGTTATAGAGAACTAGGTGAATTAGCCTAGACTATAACCTAAGGTCCATCGTTTAGTTACGTATAGGATCTATGTACGCAGTGTTCTGCTTTTGTGTGCTTTTGTGTGCTTTCGTGTGATCGCAGTTTGGTGCTTTAGTTATGTCAGTCATTGAAATGTGTGAGCTCAATATTGAATATGACTGGGAAAGGATGTGAATATAAGTACGGTGGTCAACGTAGTTATAAGCATATCACAACCCACTCATACTTAGTAATGTTGTTCACACAAATCGATGTTGACACCGTAGGGTGGTGTTATGTGTATATTTGTATATATATAGTAAGATATTCTATATATATACTAGTCTTCCCACTTACCTAATGTTGCCCATGTTCTCCCTCGTGTAGATAATGCCGCCAAGGGTGATGACCCGAAGTGCTGGCCGGCCTGTTGCCGAATCACGAGGAGGTGGAACGGGTGTACGGGTTGGTACAGGTGGAAGGGGTAGAAGACCTAGGGAAAGTAATGATGAGCGTGTTAAGGATTTGAATGGTCAAGGAAATGACCAGGGTTTGGGAGCTAATAAGGGTATAGACGGATTCAATGGGAATGTATAGAGAGCCAATGGGGGTGCACCCGACTTCTCAACGATCATTTCCCAACAAATGCAGAACCTCTTACCCTCCATGCTAGCTTAGGTTAGTAACCGAGGAAATGGTGGAAATCAGAATGGTAATGTCGTTAATGAGAACGTCTAGGAAAACGTTGGAAATGTGTTAGTGAATGGCAATCGGGTAGGTTGTTCATATAAGGAGTTCTTAGCTTGTAACCATAAGGAATATGATGGTAAGGGAGTTGCTGTAGTTCTTACACGTTGGATTGAGAAAATGGAGAATGTATAAGATTTGAGTGGTTGTAGTGTTGACCAAAAAGTAAAATACACTGTTGGTTCATTTGTAAGTAAGGCTTTAACGTGGTGGAACTCTTAGATCCGCACGCTAAGTCGAGAAGTTGTTGTTAGTATGTCATGGAATGCCTTTAAGTTTATGATGATACAAGTGTTTTGTCCTATTTATGAGATGCAAAAGTTAGAATCTGAATTGTTGAATCACGCCATGGTCAGGGCT
>BQNB010086587.1:818-28145 GCA_026074375.1 Tanacetum coccineum | reverse complement strand
CCAACCCTCAAAGTAATCTTTCTTTTGTAAACATCAATCTTAGCACGGGCGGTAGACAAAAATGGTCTTCTAAGGATCAAGGGTGGCATATCAAGATTTATAAAGTCTATTAGGAAAGTAAATTTACTAATTCCTACTAGTATGTTTTCAGCTATTCCTTTTGGATATTTCATAGTCCTATCTGCCAATTCCACTGTCAACCTAGTGTGAGCTAATTCGCCTAATCCTAAGTTAAGGTAGGTCGAGAGAGCCATAACACTAACGCTAGCTCCTAAGTCAACAAGGGCGTTGTCAAAACAGAAATCATTAATAAAGCAAGGTAAAGTGAAACTTCCTGAGTCTTTATCCTTTCGGGGTATGGCATTTTTAATATGTGAAGCTCCATAACCTTCCGTGAATTTTGGTCCATAATTCCCTTTTTCATCACAGTAATGATTATCTAAATGACTTGTGTTGATCCCACGCCTTGATCGAATCTTTACCTTGTAAAGAGTATGTTACCTTGGATAAATCCAAAATAACAATGGTAGAAACTTTGTGAGTCTATCAAAGAGTATGTGGAATCTACTCTTTAATACTCTAGAGACGTTTGTTAATGGAACAGTAATAACCAAAACAAACAAAGAACAATGAACAAAACTGCTTCAATATTATAAGAATAATACGAGTACTCTTAGTAGTACTGGGGTTACAAAACCTTGAAGCTTTTACAAATTTTCTCTCTAAGTCTTTCTATCACTTGAAAACGTACGTGTATTCTAAAACTTAGGATCTCCTTTGATAGAACACAAGGAGTCCTTTTACAAAGATAATAGCCTATCTATTAGGATAAGTTACAATTTAAATATAAACGTCCCGAAATAATCTCCATGCATTCTTATCTCTAATTCAGCAGCTTTGACCATCAGCAGTACTAACTCTTTTCTACTAGCAGTATTAATTAACACTGACAGTACTAATTTTGTACTGGCAGTACTAACTCCTGTAATACTGTTGGCAGTATTAAGTCTTGTGAAGATTTATTCCTAACAATCCTCCCATAAACTTGTGATTGTCCTTCAAATCAACAAGTTTCTTCTGAATAAAATCTTCTAGTCTTCTTTCTCTGTTGATGATTCTTTCAAACATTTCTGTCACTTCTGCACTTGAGACTTTATAAACCTTAGAAGTTCAATCGCCTGTGAACTCTCATGATCAACTTTTAATCTCTTCTTCAACATCTTGGAAATCATCTCTTAGCTCAAAGGATATTTCTTCTCAGTCAACATATGTATGGCCATTCCATTATTCATCAATAACATGTGAATACCACAGAAATCATATAAAGTCCAGCTTAACACCTTGTATTGATGCTGATTCTTCCATAACTCATCCTCTGCATTTGGCTCAAACAATGTGTGTAAATCTCCCCAAAGCATCAGATCATACCCTTCTGGTCTTGAATCCCTATACCTTTCCTTAACTAGTCTGTACAGCTCCTCTACATCATGTCTATCAAAACTACCACATATAAAACATGCCTTGTTCTTAAAAACAAAGTTACATCCCAATTGATTGGATTTTTGTCCATTCCAATTTCTTTGGTTCCCCCTAGGTCCCTGTGACCTGTACATCTCTGCATACCTACTTGATCTTCTAATTGGTTTTTCAGGTTTAACTGACTTTTTCTTAGTAGCAGTAGGTGTAGCAGTTTTCTTTTCTACCTTAGGGATAGGCTCAACTACTTCCTCATCTTCTTCCTCATCATCTGACACCCAATCTTCAATAATTGGAGCAGCAGTATTCTCTCTAGCTTTTTTAGGTTCTTCTACCCTAACATGATTAGCAGGATGGAAAAACTTTTCTTTCCAATCTTTGTCTACCTTAAGTGGAGACATAACTGAGCTAGTTTCAGTAACAGTCTTGGGTTGTTGTGTTAAAGAGTCATCAGTATTCTCCTTAGAATTATCTGACTCTCTATCACAATTAGTGGTTAGCTTTAAGCTTGAATCCCTAGGTCCATACTCATTTACCTCAGGTTGTTTGAATTCTTCAAGACCTGTATAAGATAAGTCTAATGGTGTTGGTCTATTGAGAATCAAGGGATGAGGTGAGGGGACAGCATTATAACCAAAACCCTTTTTGCTCTTGTCAGTTACCTGACTTGCTAACAAATCATCTAAGTCTTTTGATGATTTTTCAAACTTTGCTAGCTTAAATTCAAAGCCATCCTTTTCTTCCTTAACTTTTTCAAGTTCAGTCTTAACTAATCCCATTAGATATTCCTTATGACCTACACTTCTTTTCAACAAAGCAATCTCTTCAGAAAAAAGAACTTCAGATTCTTTATATTTAACTACTTGTGCTTCTAAAATTGACAGACCTCTTTTATATGTAGCTGCTTTAAAACCAGTATCATCTAATTTAACAAGTAAATCATCATACTGTTTTTTAAGAGCTTCATAATTTTGCAAACAAGATTTAGAACAAGATTTATCATTTGATACCTCAGAATCTGTGAATGCCATGAGAGCCATGTTTGCTTGAATTTCATCCTCTGCCATGTCACTCCAATCAAAACCAGCACCATCTATAGCACACATTGCCTTTTCAGAAGCATCTTCAATCCTTACTGCCTTTGATGAGCTTCCTTGGTTCCAATTTCTGTTGTCTTTGCTTCTTGGTGCTCTACATTCTCTGGCAAAATGTCCCATTTTATGACAGTTGAAACATTCTACTTTTGATTTATCATATCCAGCAGTACTACTTCCATCAATGATGATCTTCCTTCCAGTTCTCTGATAGAACTTTCTTGCCCTCATGCTCAGCAGTGCCATATTCCACTTTAGATCCATTTCTTCCAAATCATCATCATGAATTTGCTCAAGATCTTCATGAACTAGTTGAGACCCTTGTGGTTGAGTGGACAAAAAGGCATAAACTGTGGCATCACTAAAACTAGCAGTACTAGTTTCAGTACTAGCAGTATTAACCTTGGTGTTGCCAGTACTAACTCCAGTGTTAACAGTATTAATAGTATTAGTACTGCTTGGACTGGAAGTGGTTAGAAATGCCAAGTTCTTATCATCATTATTAACAGCAACAGTTCTCTTAACCTTTTGTTCAACAATTTTAAAATTGTTGTACAAATCATCCAAACCCATAGTTTCAAAGTCGGGTTTGTTCATCCAGACTACCACATGTGTATCCCATTCAGAAGGTAAGCTTCTCAAAAACTTAACATTTAGATCCTCTGGAGGAGTATCTACACCAAGAATTGCCAATCTACTAACAAGCTTTTGAAGCCTGTTAAAGATAGAGTCCAAAGATTCTGAGCTTGTAGCATTAAAGTTTTCATATTGTTGCTTCAGTAAGGCCTTTTGTGTCTTCTTTGTAGCATCATTTCCTCCAAAGCGAGCTTTAATAGCAATAAACATAGATTGAGCATCAGCATACTGGTTAAAGGTAAGCTGATGTTCATTTGGGAGTGCCATGAGGAGAAGACTTCTGGCTTTGACATCATTCTTCTTGCAAATCTTTTCTTCAGTAGTAGAGGGCACAGTCATCTTCAATGCTGTTGATGGACCTGATTCTGGTGTTGTAACAGGAATAGGTACCCAAGAATTCCCATTTTCTATTACCTCCCATAATGCATAATCTTGGATCTGAAAGTACTGCTTGATTCTGATTTCCCACATCTCATACTCTCCTAGTTTATCAATGGGGGGGGGGGGGGGGGGGGGGAAGCTATGCCAACCATGTACTGAAATTTTCTAACTCTATTTTCCCAAATCAAAGTTTCTCAAAGCACAGGCCCGATACCATTGTTGAACCCACGCCTTGATCGAATTCATTATAAAAATAAAGAGTTGATTATCTGAAGAATCCACCCTTGATCTACACTTTGATACTCTAGAGAAGTTTATTAATGGAACAGTAATGACCAAAAACAAACAATGAACACAAAACACACTGCTTCAATATTATTAAAATAATACGAGTACTCTTGAAGTACTGGGGTTACAAACCTTGAAGCTATTAAAATTTTTTTCTAAAAGTAATCCCTAAAAGTTCTACTTTACACTACACTTGGGATCTCCTTTTATAGAATACAAGGAGTCCTTTACAAAGATAACAGCCTATCTTTTAGGATCAGTTACAATTCAAATATAAATATCTCGAAATACTCTCCATGCATTCTTATCTTCAATTCAGCAGCTTTGACCATCAGCAGTACTAACTCCTTTTACTAGCAGTATTAAGTAACCTTGGCAGTACTAAGTTAGTACTGGCAGTACTATCTCTTTTAGTACTGTTGGCAGTATTAAGTCTCATGAAGATTTATTCCTAACACCCGACAAAATCTTTAATCGAGAATTGAAGAGAAGAACTCGATCACCAACGTTGAAAACGCGCTTCTTAATCTTGGAGTCATGAATCTTCTTCGTTTTCTCTTTATAGATTAAAGAGTTCTCGTAGGCATGATCCCGAAGTTCATTTAATTCATTCATTTGAACTTTCCGGTGATCACCCGTGGTCTTAAGGTCAAAATTACAATGCTTTAAGGCCTAATAGGCCTTGTGTTCAAGTTCGATAGGAAGATGACAAGCCTTTCCGTACACGAGCTTATAAGGAGTGCACCCGATGGGTGTTTTGAAAGCGGTACGAAAGGCCCATAATGCATCATCTAACTTATCAGACCAAGAAGCACGGTTTTCACCTACGGTCCTTTCCAAAATACGTTTCAAACTACGATTTGAAACCTTCACTTGTCCACTCGTTTGTGGATGA
The DNA here is from genome assembly GCA_026074375.1 of Tanacetum coccineum. Lineage (NCBI taxonomy): Eukaryota > Viridiplantae > Streptophyta > Magnoliopsida > Asterales > Asteraceae > Tanacetum > Tanacetum coccineum. Next base: position 23,375 of record BQNB010086587.1, on the reverse strand, counting down.
TACGCGGCAGAAAGACGGTGACTAACTCCATACTTAAGCATAACTTTTGCAAATTTATCATTACAAAAGTGAGTACCGCGATCACTAATTATAGCACGAGGAGTTTCAAATCGGGCAAAAAGAGATTTCAAGAATTTTACAACAACTCGGGCATCATTAGTGGGAAGCGCTTTTGCTTCAACCCATTTAGACAAGTAGTTTACGGCCACGAGAATGTACTTGTTCCCTCGAGAAGACGGGAACGGTCCTATAAAATCGATGCCCCACACGTCAAAGATCTCGCATAATTGAATTGCATTTTGAGGCATTTCGACTTTTTACGAGATTTTGCCTTGACGTTGACATGAGTCACATGACTTTACCATGTCATGGGCATCGCGGTAAATTGTCGGCCAAAAGAAACCGGAATCGAAGACTTTCTTAGCGGTGTAGTTCGCACCATGATGTCCCCCGGTGGGTCCATTATGGCAAGCCGTGAGGATATCAACGGCTTCTTGTCCGTGAACACACCGTCTAATCACTTGATCCGCACAAATCTTAAATAAATAGGGGTCGTCCCAAAAATAATGCTTTACGTCCTTAAAGAATTTCTTCTTTTGTTGGGACGACATCCCTTTTACTACAAAATTTCCCGCATGGTAATTTGCAATGTCGGCAAACCACGGGGTATTAGAATCACCATGAAAAGATATCATTCCAAGGGTCTCGAGAGGAAATGTTTTGGTTATTTCCTTTTTCTCGAGATCACCTTGATGAGGATTCTCTAATCTAGATAAATGGTCGGCCGCGAGATTCTCCGCTCCTTTTTTATCACGAATAATGACATCAAATTCTTAGAGTAGGAGAATCCACTGGAGCAATCTCGGCTTAGCATCTTGCTTAGCAAGAAGATACTTAAGAGCCGAGTGGTCCGTATACACTATGGTCTTTGATAAGACTAAGTAAGGCCAGAATTTCTCGAAAGCATACACCACGGCTAATAACTCTTTTTCCGTTGTAGTGTAATGTGCTTGAGCATCCGTCATGGTCTTACTTGCATAGTGTATAGGCTGAAAATGTTTGGTCTTTCGTTGCCCCAAGACTGCACCTACCGCATAATCACTAGCGTCGCACATAATTTCAAATGGTAGGTCCCAATCGGGGGCAACTAAAATCGGGGCTTCGGTTAACTTCTTTTTAAGTATATTAAACGCTTCAATACATTCTTTTGAGAAAACAAACGGGGTTTCTTTTTCTAAAAGATGGGTCATCGGCCGGGCGATTTTAGAAAAATCTTGAATAAATCGACGGTAGAACCCGGCGTGCCCTAAAAAACTTCGAACACCTTTAACGGAAGTCGGATGAGGGAGTTTAGCTATAACATCAACTTTAGCTCGGTCGACCTCAATCAGGCACTTTGATTATCTTATGACGAGATATGCCCTCTTTAAACATGAAATGACACTTCTCCCAATTTAGAACTAAGTTGGTATTTTTTCACCGTTTTAGCATTTTATCTAAATGGGAGAGGCAAGACGAGAAAGAATCCCCGAAGACCAAGAAATCGTTCATAAAGACCTCCATTGTTTCCTCGATCATATCGTAGAAAATGGACATCATGCACCTTTGGAACGTGCCTATTACATAAACTAAAAGGCATACGTCGGTAGGCAAATGTCCCATAAGGCATTGTGGAGGTGGTCTTCTCTTGGTCCTGCGGGTCAATTGGAATTTGAAAATATCCAGAAAATCCATCCAAAAAGCAATAGTATTCATTTCCCTGCTAAACATTCTAGCATTTGGTCCATAAGAGGCAAAGGGAAATGGTCTTTACGAGTGGCATCATTAAGCTTACGGTAATCAATAAAACTCGCCATCTCGTAACTAACCTAGTGGGTATTAATTCATTATCTTCGTTTTCAACTACGGTCATGCCACCCTATTTAGGCACACAATGCACGGGGCTTACCCACAGACTATCGGAGATAGGGTAAATCAATCCGGCATCAAGGAGTTTGATAACATCCTTTTTGATAACGTCATGAATTTTCGGATTCACACTTCTTTGATGTTGAACTGCCGGTTCTTTGAAGTCGTCTTCATTAAGATCTTGTTGTAGTACAAACACTAGGGTCGATTCTTAATGTCAAAATTCTTCCATGCGATGGCGTTTGTGTGACTTAAGAACCTTTAAAAGGGCGGCTTTTTCTTCTTCTTTTAATTCTTTAGAAATTATGACGGGTAATTTATCGGTTCCTTCTAAAAATGCATATTCTAAATGAGAAGGTAAATCCTTAAGCTAGAATTCCGGTGGTTCTTCGATTAAAGGCTTTGTCAAAGTAAACATCAATTGCTTAAGTCGTCATTCTTTTTCGGGGTGAGTGTCGCAAGAGGGTCTTCATTTAAACAATTTTCAGGTAAATGAATGTCTCCCTCTTCCCCCCCCCCCCGTCGCACCCCCCCTCCGCCTATTTTAATCTGCATCTAATTTAGAAAAGCTCTTTCGCGGGTACGAAAAAAGTATCAATTTCTTCTTCAATGAAATTCTATCTCTTCAAAGGACGTGAGCGTGGGGGAAGAAGAAGCAATGATTAGGATCTAAAGAGTGAAGATTTCCATTTGACAACAACTATTCGAAATCCGACCACTTCTTGAGCATTACTTCCACACAAGCAACGTCTAATGACATCTGACTTGATTCTAAACCGTTTCATAACTACGCGTAGTATCTCGAAGGTTTTGGGTGGGGCCCCACGACTTAAAAGTAATGGCCTCTTCATAGACTGTAGAGTTAATTCTTCACCATAAACATCGATTAAATCTCTTGCCGTCCTCAAGAAAGGTCTCCCGAGGATGAGGGGAACCCGAGGATCAACATCGTAATCAACTACAACGAAGTCGGCCAGAAAATAAAATTTTCCTACTTTCACAAAAACATCTTCAGCAACACCTTTTGGATGAGCAACCGATCGGTCTGCGAGTTCGAGTGTCATACGGGTCAAAGTGAGTTCCGGGAGCGAAAGTTGTTTCTACACGGAAAGAGGCATTAGATTAATGCTTGCGCCAAGATCGGCCAAGGCTAAGCATTCATCTAGCTCTGAAAAATCACACGGGATTAGAAACTTGCAGGGGTCTCTAAGTTTTTTAGCAATTTCTTTAGGAGCACCGCCGAACAATTTTCATTTAACGAAGTATTTGCTAATTCGAACAACTTTTCCTTATTACTTAGAAGACTCTTAAACGTAGAAGCAAACTTCGGCATATGAAGAAGAGCATCCGTGAAGCTAATATCGAAGTGTAATCTTTGAAAGATTTGAAGAAACTTCAACATTTGATTATTAGCTTTTTCACGGAGTTTTTGGTCGTTAAGCATCGAAGGATAAGGTATTGACGGTTTAAGATTAGGCTTTGGAGCAACTTCGAGCACCGAAATCGGGTCTTGGACAACCAGAGGTTGGACCTGTACGGTACTTCCTAAACTTGTATTTTGCACCTTGTCCTTTGTCACCTCGATTTCACGTTCCACTTCCTTTGGAAGAGGAGAAGGAGTAGGTGGAATCGTATGTCCATCATAAGCAACACCACTTCGGGTGGTAATAGCTTTCACATCACTCTGGCTGTTAGAAAGAAACGGTCATTTATAGGAGTGATCCGAACCCGAGGAATTTTGATTTTGCATATTAGTTAATATGTTCATTATTTGATTGTTTTGATTTTCTATTTTATTGGTTCTTGCATCAATCGTAGATTTGAACTCATTTCGCAATTCCGTTTTCATGTTCGTCATCTGAGTTTGCATTGCTCTTAGCGTAGCTTCATTACTCTTCATGTAGTTTGTTAACTCGTTTGAAGGTCCAACTTGAGCTTGATAATTCAGAGCTTGAAAATTCGAAGCTTGATAATTGTTGTTTCCTTGATTGAAATTTTTTGCCTCTTCTTGATTGTTCGGACTGATAATTGGCGGCTTGAAATTCCCTGATTTTGATTTTGTGGGTACGGTTTTGAATATTTTGCACTTTCGGTTGATTGAAACCGGGTGGTTCGAGGTAATTATTCGAGCGATAGCTAAGCAAATTACGGTCACCTTGCGGTTGGTAGGAATTACCCCCCGAGTTATAGTTACCCGTAGTAGCATAAGCGGCCTTTTGAGTTGTAGCCATCGGCGGCTGGGCACTCGGTAAAGGAATGGGGACCACCACAAGTCTCGAATTTCGGATTCACAGATTTGACTGATTGTATTTGTCTCATCATTTCTACAAAATTCTTATTCATTAATTCCAATTGTCGAACAACTTCAGGACTCTCGGTAGAAGTAGTTGAAGAGATATTTCTAGATGTCTCGTCTCGAGTTGCTAAAGTGTCCCAATGGTTGTGGTGAGCGGTCATGTTCTCGATCAATTCGTAACATTCTTCCGATGTCTTTTGCATAAAAGTTCCTCCCGCTGCAGCATTGATGGTGTCCCGATGACTTAATGTCAAATCATTGTAAAACGTATCAATTTGTGTAACCAAAAGCATGTTATGGTTAGGACACCGATCAATGGACAATTTATAATGCTCCCATGCCTCGAATAACGATTCGTGCGGTTTTTGTTCAAATTTCGTAATCTCGTTCCTTAACTTAGTCACCATGGAAGGAGGAAAATATTTTGAGAGAAATTCCTCATCATATCGTCGAAAGAGTGGATGGAATTCCTTGGAAGGCCGATCATACCTGCGATAGCATGATGCGTATGGAATATGGAAAAAACGAGAAAAACGTTTAAGGTATGAAGGGCGTCATCGGAGACCCCATTTTGCTTAATATGTTGAGTAATTTCCAAAAATTTATCAATATTTCTATTGGCATGGTCGCCCGGTCACCCGTGAAATTGACAAGTATTTTGAACTTGTTGTATCATGTGATGACGAAGTCTAAAATCCGTTGCTTGAATTGGAATCGGGGCAATTGGTCCGCCCCGTCCATCTATAGACGGTTGGTACAACTCCTCCATTGACCGAGGAGCTTGCCCGTTAGGTCTCACCACCGGAGGTGGACCATTATTTGGTGGAGGAGGAGGCCCTACAGGAGGCGGTCCCATGTTATTATGAGGAATGCTCATAACTTCTTCGAAGTCGAAAAGAGATTACAGTTCACCTAAATTCCTTCGTCGAATAAGACTCTCGGAGTCTCGAAGCAGAGAAAATGGATTAGAAGGATTAGAGCGAGTGCTCATGCACTAAAAACAAAATAAGAAAATTAAGATAAAACAAAAATATTTTTGTAACCGATAATCGAACAAGTGTACGGTAGTTTTCTAGAAAAACACAAAAAGAAGCGGAGGAGCGGGTAAGCGCGAAGCGTTTTAAAAACCTTCTCCTTTCGGGTCGAAGTTCGTTGGATCGACCCTCCTTAAACCTCTTTTAAAATTTGTAAATCTAAAGGTGAGCTATTATCACAAGTGACACAACGGTTGTTTTTGTTGTTTTTTATTTTTTTTGTATTTTATACTTTTTAGAATAAAATAAATTGAGAAAAATAAAATATTTTTGTATTTTTATGGGTTTATAAAAGAAAATAATAAATTAAAAACGATAACTTCACGAGGAAGGATCTTCAAGGCACTAACTTCAATTACTTCGCGAAAATCGTACACCAGCTCTCCGACAGTGGTGCCAAAAATTTGATTCGATCCAAATAATCTATATATACTTAAATATATATCCTAATTATCTCAAATTAATTATAGTATAGAGAGTTTCCCGTTTAATATAAAATTGCTTGAGGACAAACAATAGTATATTTCCCGAGTGTCGTATCCCGACGAGAAGTGAATTTAAATTTCACGAAAGTATTTTGTTTGATGTTCGAATACCTAATATTTTTGTTTTTGATATCTAATTCTAAAAACGCAAGTAAAACCAAGTACTCAAATAAGGCAACTAAGTATAAAAGCTAAAAACGTTAACGGGAATTAAAAACGCGACTATCTAAGCAAGTAAATCCAATTTAAGCCCTAAAATTGCAAATTTAATTTCTAAAAGTCCTAAATGATAAAAAATAAAAATAAATAATTTTCAAAAAAAGAATTATATTTTTTTGATTTTTATTTTATTTATTATGAATTAAAAACTATTTTAATCTAGAAAATTAATTAAAAATACTAAACTAATTCTAAAAATTCTAGAGAAAATATGAAAAATGCTTTAGACTATGTAGAATCTATGATAAATAAAAACTGGAAAATTAGCTGAAGAAATAAGCAGTAAATAAGCAAATAAGTTCGAATAAGCAAACTGGAAAATGACCATAAGTATTAAATGAAACCAACATATGTTGAAAAAGTCCCAAGGGCGCTCCTGGTTAAGGCTTTGGTATGTTAAGGGTGAGATCGCAGGTTCGAGTCCTGGACCTTACCTTTTTGCTACAGTAAATTTTTTTTGATTTTTCTTTTTACACAACTAAACTACAAGTCTAAATAAGCAACTTTAATAAAAACATTTTTTTATGGAACTCACTAATAAGCTATATAAAGCTTATTTAAAGATGACAATTTGACTAAGCTATAACTATAAGACTAAAAAGCTAAACTATGAACATTTAAGACTCAAATAAGCAAATAAAAGCTAATAAGCTGAACTCTAACAACTACTAAGACCTAATAAGCAAAATGATGACAGAAATAAGCTAACAAAACTGGCTAAAAAAACTCTCAAAAGCTAAATGATATGCTGACTATAATAGGACATATTCAAAGGAAAATGGCCAACTATGAGCTTCAATTAAGAACAAATAAGCTCTTGTAATAAGGTGTAGACCAAAAACAGATCGAGTTTAGCTTCCAAGTAACACATAAAAACAAGATTTAAGACAATTTGATTAGAAATAAGCTAGAAAAAGAAGACTTAAAAACTAACAGTTTATCTAAACTATTTTTTTGGATTTTTGAAGTTTAAGAAATGCAATGTGCAGCCCTATAATTAAGCTACTAAAAGAGAATGCAAAAACTCAAAAGCTAAAAACGGATCAAGCTTGTTATCCAAAGAGCTTATACTTTCAAAATCAGACCTTAAAACTAATTTAATCTACTCTAATTTGCACTTGAAAATTGGACTTATACTCTTAGAAAATGAGACTTAAGGTCTTTTGACTAGATTTGGACTAAAAACAAATTGACAAATCGCAATACCTAGACTTATATTTGTTATACTGTTCTTTCTATTGATCTTACGCTTGCTATTTATTGTCTTTCGTACCGTTTTTTTCCACCAAAATAGCAAAAAATTATGCAAAATTAATAAATTTTCATTAACAGAGATAAGTGTTTTGACACGATGTTTTGTCTTTTAAGAATATAATTTTTACTTGAATCGAGCATGTGCGCTTCTAGCTTGCCCCTTTAAAATTATATAAATTAAGCTTTTGCTAGTCTTTTGTATTAAGAAGCTTTAAAAAGAATTCTAGCTGAAAAGAGCCAAGAGTTTGCAAGTTTCCTATGATTACTTTTAAATTGCTAAGCTTGTTTTATTGCTAAAGGACATTCGCGGATTTTTTATTAAAGATTTTTATTTGCGAAGAAAACGAGAAATGATAAAGTTTTATATAAGTTTGATGCTAAAACATCGAGTAGTTGTGGATCTTTTAAGGGAGTAGTTGGATCTCTTTAGAGCTCATAGAGGTTAATTGTGGCTTTTTGCTCCCATCAGCTTAATAAACGTTATATAATTGTTGAATAAATAAAGTTACTTTAGGTTTTTGCGATTCTTAGTTTAAATCACTTCGTAGAGATTCCTTCTGGTGAAAGTAAGGTACACATCGAGGTTTTGTCAGTGTTGTGGGGAAATAGGCTACCGATTCCTGACGGCTCGCTACCGTTGTCTAGGTAGTTAAAAGACCACAGGACTTGAAATTTGGCTATAATAATAATAGTTATGTAATAAACCGAAGCCGAAATAAGACCACTACCTCTTGCCGGCTCACAACCGATGTGGTAGTCGTTTAAAGGGTGGAGGTAATAATAATAATAAAAACTGTGGGCTGATAAAAGTTTACTGCCTCTTGCCGGCTCACAACCGATGTGGCAGTCTTCTAAATAAGGCACATAGTAATAATAATCCAAGACTGATAAAAGTTTGTTGCATCTTGCCGGCTCACAACCGATGTTGCAGCCTTCTAAAAGGTTGAGGAAATTACCGAGGTCGAAATAAGACTCCTGGACCATGGTCGGCTCGCATACCGATGTGGCAGTTGTTTAAAGGACCGAGGTTTAATAATGTTGCAATAATAATAATAATAAAGCCAAATTTCGACTCCGGAGTTATCTAAAAAGGATAACCCCTAAATCGTGCGAAATTAAAACCTTAATGTGGACCTTATTCTTACCATATCGTCTCTTTAGGATAGGATTTCAAACTAATTGTGGTCTAAACCGGGTTTACTTTATATAAATAAGACTTTAATTTATTCGTCACAAATAATAATAATAAAATCTTTAGAGGATTTAGGAAATAAGGGAGCGAAAAGTGGCAATGCTTTCACAATTAGCATTTATGAGTAGTATTAGCATCTTAACTTGTATTTAACAATGATTTCGTTTTTAAGCTTGGTTTGGGGCGGGTGAAAATCGAGGACGATGAATTTATCCTTTTAGTGTTTCGTGTTCCGTGATAGTTATGATATGTATGAATGTTAATAAATGCATAAAAATGGAAAACGGGGGGCTTTTCAAAACTAGTGATTTCTTAATCCCTTTAGATGAACACTTAGCTACTTTTCGAGGTACTTAGTCTAAGGGGGTTGAAATTTTTGGTTTTTTAAGCGTGTATTAATGACATTGCGTGAGGACACGGCAATAGCTTATATGGGGGATTATTGGATATGAGCTTAAATACACATACCTTTTACCTAATAAAACGAGCTAAAAAGACCAATAATAACCAATAAATACAGAAAAATGCATTGTATTCGTTTGTATTGTAATGTGTCGTGCAGGTAACGGATATTGCACAAAAGGACAAAAATAAAGCAAAAAAAGACAAAGCCGAGCACGGAAATGGAATGAGCACGAAGAAACCGAAGCCGAAGGCGTGCCCATTTTCTATGGACCAACCCGGGCCCACTTAATGGGTCGGGTCAGCCCATTAGCTTATAAACCTTAAGACTTAAGCCTTATACAAATCCATAATGCCATTAATCCAATCCTGGCCCAAAAGGATTAAACAAGGCCCAAATCCATATATAAGCCCAAGTCAAACCAATTCCCGTGGTCAAAAGTTAGATATATAAGCCCCAAGTCAAATTCACTATACATCCTTTTCACCCGTTCCCTCCATTTTCACTTTCACCACGACTAGGGTAAAATCAATCAATCACTCGCTAAATTGCTTCTAGAAGTACAATCCCCTGACACGTCTGACACGTTTGGGAGCCACGCTGGCAATCCCACATCATTTGATTGATGATGGGCGTGTACACAATCCAACTCAAGAAAATGATGATTTGAACGGTTGATTGAAAGGCCAAGATTAGAGGATTGAGGAGCGTCCTGAAGGCTAGAAGGTTCTTCTCACTCCTATAAAAGGAGGGCCTCACACACAGAATAGGGTATCTAGGAGTAGGAGTAGAGTAGTGTAACTTATTAGCTTATTAGTTGCTTATTTTAGCTTATTGTTCTTTCTTTAATGTAATTTTCTTTTACAAAAGCTTGTAACCTCTTTTTAAGATTAATAAAAGTTCAATTTAAATTCTGTTTTGATTTTGTTTTACTCTTTAAGCAGTCATGGTTTAAATTCGTTTTGATATAAATAAGCTCTTCAATTCCTAATAAGCTATCATTTAGTCTGCTAAGCTTGTTTTAAGCTTAATAAGCTCAGTCTCAAAAATTCACTTGAACAAGCCATTTGGAAGATAAGCCAGTAATGGATGGGCTATTGCTATTCTTGGCTTATTAAATAAGCTAGCTATGTAATTCGCTCATATAGCAATTTCAATCCTTGTTTAGAGCAAAGGATTAATATACAATCTCTTATTTTACATTTTAGCTTGTTTTACTGTTTGGCTTATTTTCTGCTTATTTGTGCTTAACTCTGCTTTCATTGTGCTTATTCTGTCTTTCAATAGCTTATTGCATTTAGTTTAAAGCATTTCATGTTCTGTTGTTAGCTTTTACTAAAATCTGTTTAGAAAAATCAAAAATATGCTTTTTAGGTTAGCTTATCATTTAGTGCTTATTCCTATAAAGTTTTTGCTTATTCATCTTTTTTATGCTTAATGCTTGATCTGTTTTATCAATTTGATGCTTATTAAGTCTGTTTAAGCTTAAAAATAGGAATTTAATATCTTAAAGGGGTGTTTGGCACAAGCAGTTTTAAGTTAGTTAAAACTGCTTGTGTGGCTTTAGAGTCAGGTCAATTTGTTTAAGCTTTAATTAGGTCTAGGATTAGTTTTTATAAACTTAGATTAGGTAAAATTAAGTTTTAATGGTTGTTATAATCATAGTTTAAGTTTGCAAGTCCAAAGTTTAATCTATCAGCTTATTTGGTTAAGTTCATAAAAGTGTACTTGAATAATGGTTTTGTGTTCAAAATGAGTTTCAAAGCATAAGTTTACATATGTTTTAAGCTTTTGAACTTTAGGAAAGCTTTGTTTTACTGTTTTGGGTTAGATCTGTCAAAATAGGCTAGTTTTATTAGATATAAGTACCCTTTAGTGCATATGATCCAAGGAAGAAATTTAGTTTCAATTTGATTAATGTTGATTGTTTTCAGCTTATTGCAATCTAAGCTAAACCTGTTTTAAGTCAATTGTTGATAAAAGAAGTTTTATTGATCAAAATCAGTATGTGCTGATGAAAGTCTATCAAGGGTAACTTGGTAACTTTCTTAATTACTCTTTTAAGTATTATATTTTTATGATATATTCTATAGTATAATAAAATTGCAATCATACGAACACTCGACTTTGGATCACCAATTATTTTATGAAGTGGATGACTCTTAGTCCACTTTTTCTCATGTGGGTAAGGTTGATCATTTGTATGATCTATGTCTAACTAACTTTTTAAAAATTAAGAAGCTCAAAAATAAGCCTTCGAAATAAGCTCAAAAAACCTCTTAAGAAATCATGAACACAATCAAACACTAAAATAAGCACAAATAAGCAAAATCTCAATCTCACAAACACAATCAAACACTAAAATAAGCACTAATCCGCAATCATTGGCTCTTGATACCACATATTAACCAATAGATCTTGATTGATGATTAGTGTGTGAAGATCAAGGTGTAATTAGTGTGTGTGTTTAGAGAGAGAATTACCTAACTTGCCTTTTGATTAAATGAAGTTGTTACATCTAACCATGGCATAAATTACTATTTATAGCCCTTGGTTAGCTTGTTGACTAAACTTTCCTTATTTAACATATTTAGTCCCTGCACTTTAAAATAATGCTTACAAGTAGAACATTTCTTTATTTCTAACATGAAGGACCCGAACCTGACCAGCGGCAACCAAATCGCGAACAAAGTGAATACCAATCTCAATGTGCTTCGTGCGCTGATGTTGAACCTGATTACAAGACAAATAAACAGCACTGACATTATCGTAGTAGACAAGCGTAGCAGAAGATAAAGGAGTATGTAATTCACGCAATAAGTTGCGCAGCCAACAAGTCTCAGCAACATCATTAACAACACCACGATACTCAGCCTCGGCACTAGAGCGAGAAAGCGTCGGTTGACGCTTAGATGACCAGGAGAGTAAATTATTGCCAAGAAAAACACAGTAACCCGAGGTTAAACGTCTAGTGGTGGGACAGCCAGCCCAATCCGCATCCGAATATGCAACCAAATCCGAAGTAGTGGATGAAAATAACTGCAAACCATAATCCAAAGTACCACAAACATAATGCAAGATCCTTTTAAGAGCGGAGTAATGAGGCTCCCGAGGATAATGCATATGAAGGCAAACCTGCTGAACAACATAAGAGATATCTAGTCTGGTCTGGTTGGTATATCGGGGTCATCTAAAAAGGTGTAAGACTAAACCAAGGTGGGTTTAGGAGAACCGTACGGAAAGACGGTTTCATCAAATGTGACATGCCGTGAGAGGATAATTTTGTTAGTGTTTAAGTCAAGACATCGATAATCACGATGACTTGACGCATGGCCCAAAAAATAGAAGACGTAGCACGAGGTTCAAGTTTATGTGTAGGATATATGTGAGGATAACATAAACAACCAAATGTGCGTAAAAGGCTATAGTCGGGTTGAGTGCCAAATAGACGGGTAAAGGGAATTTCATTGCCAATTGCCGTTGAAGGTAAAATATTAAGAAGGTGAACGGCCATATTAAGGGCTTCAACCCAAAAGGTGGGTGGGAGATTTGCTTGAAACAACAAGGTTCGAATAAGGTTGCGTTCAGACTTGCCATTTTGTTGAGATGTTTTAGGGCAAGAGAAACGAAATTGGATTCCATTAGTATTAAAGAGGTCATGAAGTTTACGGTTGTCGAATTCGCCACATGGTCACACTGAAAAGAACGAATTTCACACTTAAACTGAGCGCGAACATAGTTACGAAATAATACAAACTTAGACAATACATCAGATTTATGAATTAATGGGAACACCTAAACAAACTGAGAGTAATGATCCAAGAACAAGACATAGTATTTAAAACCAGAGAGACTCGGTATGGGTGAAGTCCACACATCCGAGTGAACAATATCAAAGCAAGAAGAAACAATAGTACTAGAATTGACAAACGGAAGCCTCACATGTTTGCCAAGCTGACATGCATGGCAAAGAACGGGATGCTTCTCTTTATTACACGAGATAACATTGTTTGAAACAAGACAACGTAGCACGTCACTCCCTGGATGACCAAGTCGTTGATGCCACATTTTTTGACTAATAAGAAATGCACTTGGAATGGGGGAAGGAGCAGTGACAGGATAGAGGTCCTCGGTGCTGTCACATCGGAGGAGCACCCGACGCGTCTTGAAGTCCTTAATAGAGAAACCAAAAGAGTCAAATTCAATAGTACAATCATTATCGCGAACAAATTGACGAACAAAAATCGATTTTTTAGCAATGTGCGGGGTGATAAGAACGTTATTGAGTTTAAGAGATTTTGAAGGAGTTGACAATATGCTATGGCCAGTGTTTGTGACAGGAATGGAATGTCCGTCACCAACCGAAACAGTCGAATACATACACGAATTTAAAATAGTACTTAATGTCACACCCCTAAAATCGGACGGCAGTGGAATGGTAACAATGGGGTGCGACTTCAAGGCACAAGGGACAAGTCACAGAAAACGACCTCAAAAGAGACGTTTAAATAAATTTCACATTCGTTATATTAAAATCAGAGTTTATAAATGATCCCATTTATAATGCAATAGAAACATTTTGTTTATTTTAAAACGTTTGTCGAATGATATACAAGTTATTAAGCCTTCAAAAATTTATCCGCGCGACTCAAATGCTCCCAATGCTCCACTAGCAAATAATAACCTGAGAAAATACATGCAAAAACGTCAACAATAATGTTGGTGAATTCATAGGTTTAAGTAAAATCAGTGTTGAAATAATTTAAGAAATATTGCAGTAAGAAAAGAAGCGTTACAACATTTAAAGGTATCATTTCCGAAATCCAAGTAGTGATTTAATAAATCTAGAAATGTTCAGTAGTGGACCACAAGATAGAAGTAATGGTGGATTAAGTACGTATTCCGAAGTCCAAAACAAGTAAGGTAGACAAGGGAAACACATTCACCAAGTCTAAATATATAACAGGTATTATTGCACTAAGCTCATGACCCCGAAGCCTTAACTAGATTTGTGCCCCAATCAGAATATAGGATGCTTGCCAACAACCTAACACCTCTCAATGTTAAATGCACCCGATCAAACTAGTGACCCAAGTAAGGTGGGGATTGTCAATCCCGATAGATCTATCCACAACACTCGCGCTTACTACAATAGCAATTAACGGTTCATGATAAGTAGGGACTTCACGACAATAAGGTAACTTAGCAATAATATTCAGGCAGTAATCTGGATAGCATACACTTTGTAAACACTTGTGTCCGTAGTAAAACAATCATGTCTAAAATTCACGGTTTCAAATATAGGTATTCACGATCTCAAATCATGTAGTAAACAAATCAAACTTAGTAAAAATAATCATGTAACGCTTACGTATAGAAATCAATAAGTTTATGTAGTAAAACGAGCACGTATTCTCACCCCGAAAACAGTTTAAGAAAACCATTAAAAGAGAAAAGGTGGGGCTATGAACTCACCTTGATCAATGATCACGATCAAATAAATCGAATACAAACGAAGCAGCAACGATCTCGATCACGACCTATAATTATGTCGCTCGATTACAATACGTACAAAATACGAGCAACGATGCGTACATCGTTACGACGAAAACATATATATATATATATGCATGAGTGATCGAGGTATAACAGAAAATGCGTCGCGATAAAGACGCAAAGCAACCTAATTAAATATAGGTCGCATAAGTACTACGTACTATGAAATAAGAAATACCGTATATAAGTCTATATAGCTACATCACCATCTAATTGTGTTTGTGAAATAATATTTAAATTGCATTTGCTAAATATTATTCGTGTATTTGAACTCGTATAATCGAATATATAATTCAATCGCCTTCGTAAAATAATATTTATAAAGGTTAAGACGTGTATAAATGTTATATAAATGATTCCAAAATGTTTCGCAAAAATTTATAAAAAAAAACGAAAACCATACGATTCACCTCAGGAAATAGTGCACAAGTTAGAAAATAGTGCGTAACTTTCTCGTTTTAAGCCCGTTTCTTACGTTTCTTATGTCCACGTTTTCGTATTAAGACGACGTATCAAAATTTGACATTTTCCTATTTTTAGTCCTCTGATGAACAGTGATTTTACTGTTCATACCAGTTATTTTTATAGATTAGTTATCGTAAAACCTGTAAATGTCGTATTTTATTCGTTATAGCTCCGTTTTTAGTGTTTCTTTCGAGCACGTCTTCGTTATTGAAAGTTCTATTTATTTATGATGTTTTTCAAATAATTAAAGACCTCTGGTTAAAACAGTAATTTTTATAATATTATTTTTATTAATGTATTATAGATTTTCGTATAACATCGTAATATTACGTATCTTTTTCGTTATAAGTCGGTTTTTCGAGTTTTTTGCCTTTTTAGAATCGTCATGAGATGTAGTACTTTTATAAAATATAAAATCCATGCTTAAAATTTCGTGCCAAAACAGTCCCGAAATATCATTTTGAGTTTATTTACATAACTTTGTTTTTATATACTTTTTAACTACAATATTTACCACAATTCTTCCATATCACTTAATATACTATGTCATACATATATTAAGGTCCATAGTCCATATTTTTGTCCATTTGTTCATGGTAACAAGTCCTTAACACTTATTTGATCATAACCTCATTATGTAAACTTTTAGTTAACTAGTTTGTACATATACTTTTATACATAAAACCAACATTGGACAATACTTGGATTTTCCACATGACATGATATTAACAAATCTATATAATCATGTGTAATTGGTCCATAAAAAACCTTGGTTACAAGTATATTCCATTTTACAAGTTTAAATATATCCTAATGGTGATTTTGCTACATAGGACATTATATACATACAAAATCATGAAAATGAAAAGATAAGAGCTCTTAGATAACCTTAGGGTGATAATGATGATGAAAGATATAATCTAAACCCTTGTTTAGATTTTTAAACCAAGCTTGTAAGATTAGAAACCTTAATTTTAAACCAACCCTATTTTTGCTTCAACACCTTGATTAACCCTCTTAAACACTTAACCAAGACTTCAAATCTTCATGGTAGGTCTTAGATATGATGTAGGTATGTGTGTAAATGTGTTAAATAAAATTTTATACGGATTGAGTGTGTTTGATGTTTGCCCCCACGTGAGCTAGGAGGGGGAAAAGAGAGAGTTTTGTTGTTTTCACTTTTAACAAATGAGGTATGTATGTGTTTATTTCTTAGCTAAGGTATTATATACCTCATGACTAGTCAAAGGCTTCCATTAGAAGTAGTCAAAGTTCAAAGAGACAATGGGAGTGAAATTGGGAAGTCTTTGGTTTTTGTTTCCTAAATGTGTAGAGCATTTCATGATATTAAGGAAGGTGTTTTCAAAATAATATATCTTTTTGATACTTCCATCTTCTTTAAAACGGTCCATACGTGTATATATAGGATAGGAAGTATTTTATTAAATTTTGAGTATTGGGTATAAAAGTGGGTATTTGTTGAAGCGTAAAAAAGTTTTGGTGCTTCCGGGTATGCCTAAATGTATTAAATTGCGAAACGTAAACGTTTTACGCAACCAATAAAATAAAATATAAAAAGTTTATTATTACTTTCGTAAAAATAATATATTGCTTGTTTGATGAAAACTTTAATTTGTTTGGTGTCCGTTTGTTTTAATTGTTGATTTTTAACTTACGCGATTTAACTTAACTATTAAAATCAAAAGTAAACGCGTACGATAAAAGAAAAAAAATAGTGAAAAATGACAAAATGAACGACGTCATAAAATGACCTAAAAATACGGAATGTTACAATCCCAACATTGCTGAAATTTTTCAATGGTTGGTTTTTTCTGATCTGCCTTCTCTTTTGCTGTTGGAATATTTTTTAAGATATTTGCTGAGTTTAATTTTTTCATTTTTTCATGGTGTGCTTGGTTGAGAGAGAAGAAGGCTTTTGATGTTTGCACGGCTTCTGTTGCTACTGTTTTGTAGGATGCTTTCAGAGCTTGTTCCGCTTCTTCTTTTGTAGGATAACTTTTGTGCGTAACATTTTGACCTCGTATATGATGATTAGCGATAGCCCAGTCAGAATATATGCCTTTGTTTGGTCCGTTAAAAATAGCGTACCATTTTTTCTTTCCGGAACTCATTTGTTGAAGAGGTGTTTCTTCTTGTTCTTCTATTTTGATTAGTTCAGGTTCTTTCTTTATTGGGGTTACTGGATTTTGTATTTTTGATGTAGTAGGTATTTCTGGTATTGATGAAGTGGATAATGGTTTGTGAGTGGATTATGAGGATGTGGTTCCTGTTCTTGCTTCTAGGAATTGTAATGAATCGAATAATTCGGCTTCTTCTTTGGTGATTATTTCAAGCTGTTTCTCCAGGGCAATTCTCTGCTCCTTTTTTTGTTGAAGCTGATGCTTAACTTGATTCATGAGGCTTTCCATTCTCTGGTTAAAGTGTCAGCAAAAGTGTTATTTTCACTTTTAATGTATTTGATATAAGGATGGAACTGGTGCAATTGCAGCTGCCAACGAATTAATCTTCCTCGACAATAATCTTCTTGTAATTTATATCTCCAGAAACCTGTTACGTACTTAGAATCGGTTCTTAATTCAAACCTTGTTTGTAATAGGTCTATTTTCCATTTTTTAGGGTTCGTAGACATGCCAATGTCTCCTTCTCATGAGTACTGTAATTTTGTTCTGTGGAGGAAAATGTTCCTGATGTATACTTGCATAATATTAATTTCTGTTTTTCTGTTTTTAAAACAAATATTTGCTGATTTTCGTTCGTATGAACTGTATTTGTTGAGGTCGAAATATTTGCTGTGTTAGACTGGAAAATTTGATCTCCGTTGATGTCTAAATTTAATAATGCTTTCCCATTTTTTACTGCTTTCATGCATCCTGCCCAAGTGTCATTGGATGCATCTGTTTCTACTATCAAAAAATCTTTTATTTCTGGGTTGTATAATTCTGGTAAACATCTAATAGATGCTTTAATATTTTGGACAAGTTTAGTGTCTGAAGGTGTCCATTCCCATCGAATCTTTTTAGAAATTTTTCTTTGTAAAGTTCTTTCTTTTGCTAGATTTTTCAAAAATCCTTGTTCTGCAATGTAATTCAAACATCCCAAAAATATTTGAATTTGCTTTCTGTCTTCTAATTTATCTGGAAAAAGTTGTATTTTTTCTTGCGTGTCATTTGTTAATAAAATATTTCCGTCTTTTGTAATTCTTAAGCCTTGATATTCTATTTCTGTCTGAAGTAATTTAGATTTTTTTTCCGATAAGGCTAATCCTTTTCTTTAATTCTTTCTAAAACAATAGTTACCGCTTCTATATGTGTTTGTTCTTTACCTTTTGTAAAAACAATTATGTCATCGATATATGCAAGGCAAATATCTTCTAATCCTTGCAAATTTTTATCCATAAATCGTTGATATATGGATGGAGCTTGTTTTAGGCCAAAAGGTAAAACATTCCATTCATAGTGTTTTTGAGGAGGACATGAGAATGCTGTTAGTGGTTTAGTTTCTTCATTAAGTCTTAACTGCCAATATCCTGTCAAAAGTGCTAAAATGTGTATTTCCTTTTAATTTTTCTAAAATATAATATTTTCTAGGCAATTTGTATGAATCTCCAATTGTTGCTTCGTTCATCTTCTTATAATTTATAACCATTCTTCTTTTTCCTCTTTTTATTTCATTTTTGTTTTCAACATAGAAGGCTGGTGCTGAATGAGGACTTGTACTTTCTCTAATTATTCCCTTATCTAATAATTGTTGACATTCATTTTGGAATTCTTGTACATCTTTTATACTGTATGGTATTTTATTTGGTATGTTGATTTCTGTTTTGGGGTCTTTTAATTTTATTGTGACTAGGATGTTGTTAGTATTAATTTTATCTAACGGGTTTTCGCTGCTTAGTTCTTTCAGCATATTTTGTAACTGTCCATTCCTTATTTCCAATAATAATTCTATTTGAAACTTTATATTTTTTGCTATAAATTGTATATATTTTCTTTGTGTAACAATTGGTGTCGAGATAGTTTTATGTTTAGGATGATTTATCATGATTTTTTTATTTGTTTGTGTAAACGGTTAATATAATTTTAAGAAATTATTTCCAATTATCACATCTAAACCTGAATCATGCATGTAAATGGTTGGCATAATAAATTCTTTTTGATTGATGTATACCAAAACTATTTTTCCTATATACCATAATTCGTGTATAGATTTGTCTGCAACAACTATTTTTTGTGGTTTTTTTAATCTTTCCCAATTTTTTAAAACCTTTCTTTTTGCAAAACATATAGTGGCTCCTGTGTCTATATTTGCAAATAACTTTTTGTTTTCAATTATTATTTCAATAAATGTTGCGTTAGGATTTTCTTTTGATTTACTCATTATCAGTGGTTGAATCATTTGAGTAGCTATTATCACTTTCTTCTGTGTATGCATATAGTTCAATTTCTGAATCGATATCTGAATCCTCAAGTGGTTCATATCTCATATCATATGCTATTTTTAATATTTCAGTATTTTTCTTTACTCCTTTTTCTGGACAATTATTTGCATAATGCCCTTCTTTATGGCAAAGCCAACATTTACAATTTTTCTTGTTTGATGGACAATATTTAGAGTTATTCTTTTTATAAAAAATTTGTCGATGTTGTTTACGATTTCTAAAGTAATTATATTTTGAATTCTTTTTATAAAATGTTTTATATTTTGGATTGTATGTCTTTTTCATCCATATTTTCCTTTTTCTTTTATTAGTTCTTCTGAAGCATCCATAATTTCCGATTTTATCATTTTGATAGTTACAACAAAGATTAATTCGTTCTTCTTTTTTGGCTTTTTCCTTTGCACATTCTATATTTATCCATTCTTTTAATACTGCTATCCTTGCTCCTAATGTATTTTCGACTTTTCCTTCTTGCAGATGTGTTTCATATTTTTTATTTACTTTTACTGAGACTGATTCTGGTAATTTATTAAAAAACATTTCTATTGCTTGTTTTTGTTTAATAGTGTCTAATTTGTAATATTGTTCTGAAAATTCACATATAAATGGGTCTATGTAACACATATTACATATCTTAAGATTAGTTATTTTCCAATATGCTAGATTTCTAAATGCGTCTTTTGACTGTTCAGAACTTAGAATTCTGCCAGTAAATTCTCGTACAATGTGTGCTACTATATTATTAAAAGTGGTTAAAGCGTCTGTTGTGGCAAGTCTCATTAATTCTGATTCATCTAACGATTCTAAATATTTGTAAACATTTCCAGATGTTTTGTATATTATAAAGTTTAATAAATCTCTTGGTTGTAGTGTTTTCAATTCTTCTGTGAATTGGATTTGTGTTCCTAGTTTATTACTCCAATCTTGTATTCTATTGTCTATATCAAGCTCACAGTCAACGTTTAGTATCTCATCGTTCATTCTTGTTATTGGTATCTTTGGTATATATTGAAAGGGTATACGTTCCCATTTATTCTTTTTATTTTTTATCATTCCTTGTTGATATAAATATCTCTTTGTCTGTGTTGGTGGTTTATAGTCGTATTCTCTTTGAAAATCTTCATCAATGTATGATTTCTTTCTTTTATGAGCGAAATTATAATTTGTATATGAACTTTCTCCTGGATATTGATTAGTATATTCTTGATAGGGGTTCTCATCTGAACTATAATCTAATATAATATCTATATCATCATTTGATTCTTGTGGAATATCTAACGATGCCATTAATTTTGTAAGTGTTGTAATTTGTTCTTCAAGGTTTTCTTTTTCCATTATGTAATTCTTAATGGATGAATAATTTTAAGAGTTGTTTTGTTTGATATTAACTTTTTTACTTTGTTAATAATGATATTTTTATCTGGTTCTTGGGTATCAAGTATTTCTGATAGTTGTTCTACTATTTTTATTTGTTCCAAAGTTGGTATTTCTGGATTGTTAAAAGTTTCTCTTTTTGAGATTATTGTTTCTAGTATTTCTGGTAGTTGTCTTAAACTTAAAAACCTTAGAATTTCGGTTATGTTATTGAGTGTTGAATTTATTTTATTTATTTTTTCTCCAATAGTAATTGTAGTATCATTTTCTTCTATCATAGTGATCCCATATGATGTTCCTTCTATTAAATTTTGTGGTATTTTGAATAATCCTTGTTTATATGGTATAAATGGTTCCGTTGCAGTTATATTCGTAATGTTTTCTATTTTTGTTTTTGATTTTTCTAATGTTTCTAAAATGAAATTCATTTATATTATTGTTAGCTTTGATCTTGCTTCCTTGATATTTTCTTCATTTTCTATTAAATCAGATTTTATCATTTCTAGATATAATTTTATATCTATGCTTAGAAATCCATTATAATGTTCTTTTTCTCCTTGTGTTATTCTACTTTTTGTTTTTTCTAGTTCTTTTAATATAAATTTTCTTGCTATATAATCCATTTTTAGCAAACGAATTTGTCCTTAATTATGTTTAATCTGTATCTTAGTGTCACTCATGATGGATTTTTAATGGATTTGTCTTAGTAAGATTTTTTGATTATTTTTACTAATGATTTTTGCATTGCGTAGTATGCGTAGTCTTCTTATAAGACGTACTTTTTCAAAAATTCTTGTTTCGTTTTCTAGCTCCATTTTGGTTTCTTGAATTTGTATTTTATATTGTTCGATGATCGAATCATATGTATGTATTTCTTTTCGAAGTTTTTGTTGATAGAGACTCATCTTTTAGAAAATTTGTCTTTCTAATTTTTTAAGTTTTATTTTTAGATGAAAATTATTTATAGTTGTTTCTAAGAGTCTACCTTTATGGGCTATACGGCTGTAGACATTGTTTCCTGTAAATAATTCTTCTTTAAGGAGTATTATTGTTTTATTGTTTCTTTTAACGGACTCTTTTAAATACTGAATTTCTTTTTTAAGATTATAACTATATAGACTCATTGTTAATCATCCAATTCTCTGGCTTATAGATCTTAGTAATCCTTTCATTTCTTCAAATTCTTTCTTATCAATTTTATCTTTAGAAGTTGATGATTCTCCTTCTATTACTGAAAAAGGTTTTTCTATTTGTGGCAACCATATTGATGGTATATCAGATGTAGATTTTCTGTTTTTATCGAAATATTTATTTTGAAAGTAAATGAGGCGTTTCTAAATTGAGTAATGGTTTAAATAATTTATCAATGTAAATTCTGTCATCTGTTTTGAAGGTGATACTATGATGTGAGTTAGTAAGTGCATAATTAATTTGATATGTTACAGTAAATGGGTGATTTCCCTGATTCATAAAAGCTCTTCTTAATAATTCATATATGATTATAATACTTTTGTTTAAATCTTTATCTTTTAAGCTTAATCCAATTTGTATATTTAGATCAAATTTTAATTTTTCTTCTGATAAATTTCCTTTTCCTTTAGCTAATATACTTTATTTTTTTATCAATAATCCTATCATCCCTTAATTCTAATTCAATAGGTGTATTACAACCCATAAAAGTACTTTTTAATATTACTTGTATGGTTGAAATATGTATATAAGCAATTTTGTTCCTATCTTTTTCTTTCATTCATAATATTTTATCTTATATTTGTTGTTTATTGATTATAGGAATAACGATATCTCTTTTGGTTTGTTCTATAGGAATAGGTTCTTCCCCAATAATTTTTCCAAAATAAATAATATTTTCACGAGAAAATAGGTTTATTAATTTTCTTGAGTAATCAAAATT
>BQNB010086586.1:0-28145 GCA_026074375.1 Tanacetum coccineum | reverse complement strand
ATCTTCATAGCAATACTAATATAATTGTGTTAATGATAATACATTTCTTCAATAGAAAGTGTTAACAATAAAAATGATACACATAGATAAAAGTTAATTTTATTTGAACGTTTTGAGATGATTCTTTATTTTAAGAAAATTTAAAGCGTATCTGAATTTATATAAAACATGTAATGTTACATGTTTTTAATGGTTTATGAACTAAGTTAAAGTAGTAAATCAAAGGAAAATTCTTGCTGATAACATATACAAATAGCAGAAACATTATATGGGTTGGAATCGAACTCACGTCCCTCACAAATCACCTTTAATTTGTTACCACTAGACTATAGTGACCATCTTGTTGATATTGAGTTTCTTTAATATATAACAAATCTATTCACTGTTACTGTAGATTAATAGTAACAATTAGTTG
Source organism: Tanacetum coccineum (assembly GCA_026074375.1). NCBI lineage: Eukaryota > Viridiplantae > Streptophyta > Magnoliopsida > Asterales > Asteraceae > Tanacetum > Tanacetum coccineum. Next base: position 27,730 of record BQNB010086586.1, on the reverse strand, counting down.
ATAATTTTTATATATTAAATTACATAACTTTTTAAGAATGTTGAAAAACAAGTCCAACAAACATTGAAAGCTAGCGCGGAATATAGACTCAAAGAAAACACACGCGTGACCCCAAACGTTACATTGTATTAATTAACGAACGAGCAAAGAAGAATGTAACGTTTGAGGTCACGCGTGTATTTTCTTTGAGTCTATATTCCATAATAAAAATATAAAATTGTGTGAAAGGTTGTTCAAAAGGAATGACTAAAATGATATACATGTATACGCACAAAATTATCAAAAAAATACACGATATAAATAATTTTTCTACTACAAAAGTACTACCTTTAAGAAAAATATAAAATTGTGCATAATGGTTTGCCAAAAGACCGTGTAAAATCCTGGACCCAAACTTCGCTCAATTATCATCCCTCCGTTAATAAAAGCGAGTCACTGTGCATCCTTGAGGACGAACGGTGCAATTTTTTTCGCTAAATACTAACGTGTGTTAAATCTTTTTACTTTCATAGTGATGTATTCTGAACCTTTGTTTCCTTTTATTTTAAAATTTTTTTTTTTTTTATTATTACTAGTTGTTTTTGTTCGTTATTTTACGTTTCATCCGTTTTATGTGTTTTTATACGATATTTTTTCATTTTTGTCGGTTTTTTTTACGTTGTCGTACGTTTTCATACGTTTTGATACACTATTATACGTTTTTTACGTTCTATTGGTCCATGAAAATCGTGTAATATCTGCTATATAACCACGAGAACCATTTGACTAACTAATAACACCATTTGTACTTTTCAACGTTTATAAATCTTAATAGAAATGAATCAAAGATTTACAAGTGCACCCGGTTGTTTACGGACCAACAATCGGGATATTGAATGACAAATAAAACTCCCATTGTTCATAGCTTTGCTCATAAACCAATGGGAGGAGGACCCTATCATTAAAATACTTTGTATTTTCTTTGTGTCTAGAATCTCTAATCATCTCTATACAAGAAGTCACATATATATAGTGGGAAGTGCAAAGATTCTCTTGGAAGCTTTCACTAAAGTACAAAGTGAATAGGTATTTTAACTATTCACTTTTTAGCAACTTTTTGCTTTTGTAATTTTTGTCTTCTATTGCTTTTTGCTAATACGAAGTTTCCGTCAATATGTTCAGGCATTCATTCAGAGATGGTCTTTGGGAGGTCTTCGGGAGTTAGTGAGCCATTTGCCAATACTCAATGAGCTGCATCATCCTGATCTTGGTTCTTTCTTCACTCGCTGAGGTCCGCCTCGGGTTATGATGAGTATTTCTTCTAGACTCTGAAGAACATCTTGAGGATGACTCGGTGAACTTATATAAGTTCAATGACTTGTTTTACACTTAGGATATATTTCATACAAATCTTGTACAAGGGACAATTACACTCTGAATTGGCCCAACAATCTCTCCCTATTTGGATAGAAATATAGCCTAAGTTAATTAGTAGTAAGTGAGCATAAAGGCTTCTTCTTACATACCAACTTACAGCAAAGAGACAACAAGAATAGACTACTTTGTGATCATTTGTTGTTGATGTTGCGAACGTTGTTCAGACTTGATTCATCATCTTCTTTAGTTCAAGGCTTCTTTGTCCGCGACTTTCTTTGGCCTCTGAAGAAACTTGAAAGATGACTACGTGATACACTTATCCTATTTTATTTTCAAATCCTAGTCAAAGACTATTGGGCACTTAATGAGCCCAACAATCCCCACTATTTGGATATACAAATAGCCTAAGTGATATTTCAGATGTAAGTGAGCATAACAACTACTTCTTAAAATCTAATATACAACAAAGAATGAAAAAATAATACAAAGATACATACTCATTCTTTGTTGTTTTGTTTCACAAGCAAATATACTCTTAAACCTTAAACGAAACATATCAATAAACCTCTTTCAGGTTCATATATAAAGGGTTAAGAGACTTCATTACTTCAGCAACACGGCCAACACGAGCTGGTACGGTTCACTGACTAAGTCAGTGACTGGTTCAACTGGTTCAGTGGAGACGGTTCAGCCATTTCACTTCAGTAGGTATTGTTTGAGTCAGAGGTTGTGGTTTAGTGGGTATTGTTTGTGTTTCAGGGTCCAAGGTGTGATGACTAGTCACATATAAATGAGTATTCCCTGATTAAAACAAACAACCCAAACAAATAATAAACCCAAAACACATGCATCACCTGAAATGATGTTTTAACCAGCTCCTTGAGATTATTATCCGACCCGTATCACGCTCAGGCTCAGCTATTAGTTTCTTCAAAGTTCAGGTACCTTGGGTTTGTGTCCTTTGGTTCAGACGCTGTCTTTGGGGGGTTCAGAGACTGACCTGATTGGGGTGTTCGCTGATTCACGTATCTGAGTTTTAGCTTCAGGTTCAGGATTTGTAAACTCAAAACCGCAATCTCGAGTTGCATTCTTGATATTCACCTTTGCTTGAACTTCAATAACATCAAAGATTTAAGCTTAGTTGGCTAGCTCAGCGGGCAGCTTGTTTAATCGTGATTGATTTGTAAATGTGATTTTTGTTTTTGTTTTGATTTGTGTGAGTGGGTTTTTTTGTGTTGTGAGAGTGAGTTGTATTTGGTGTTTGTTTTTTGTTGTGAGAATGAGTTGTTTTTGTGTTTATTTTGTGCTGTGAGAGTGACTCGTTTTTATGGTTTGATTTGTTTGTGTGAATGGTGATTTTGTTTGTGTTTGGTGGGGTGTTTTTGTGATGTGATGATAGGTTTAGCATTTAGTACCTATTTTCTCAAACCGTACATCATCAATTAACCTCATCTTCAAATTATCAATACCCACTTCAGTTTATTTAAAAAAACTAACAAACACACTTTCTTTTGTAGTAAACCATTATTTGTTTTTTTATTTTTTTTAAGGTTAGAAAGAGTTTGTATTGTGAGTAGATGAATAGATTTGTTTTATGGTTTGATTTGTTTGTGTGATGGTTTGATTTGTTTGCATGATTGGTGATTTTGTTTGTGTGTGGTGAGGTTGTAGTATTTTTGTGATGTGAGGATATGTTTGTAGTGTTTGTTAGTATGTGAGGATAGGTTTAGCATTGAAGTTCTTATCAGTGTGTCTTTCTCCCCCTCAAAAAATGCATCTGAAGTGTAAATTTTTTGAAGGCTGTTCACACTCATATTTTTCACCATTTTTAGGGACTGAATCCCTTGGATAGAATTGCTTCGATACTAAGGTTTGATCCTTAGTTTGTGTGGGTGTTTGAATACCTATGTTTGGCCTCAAGTTGAAATCTTGTGCCTAACTAACTTAGTTGGCATTATAGTTTTTGGCAAACTATCACCATCAACGGATTTGTTGACTTTTTACCGGTAGCCGTTTGCTCCGGAATAGCCAAGTCTTTCTTGTTGTTTAGGCATGGTGAATTGATTACAATTTGTTGGTGCGGAGGTTAAACCGACACTCGATGAACTTTCAGCTCTTTACTGTAGATTAATAGTAACAATTAGTTGATAATTTTTATATATTAAATTACATAACTTTTTAAGAATGTTGAAAAACAAGTCCAACAAACATTGAAAGCTAGCGCGGAATATAGACTCAAAGAAAACACACGCGTGACCCCAAACGTTACATTGTATTAATTAACGAACGAGCAAAGAAGAATGTAACGTTTGAGGTCACGCGTGTATTTTCTTTGAGTCTATATTCCGCGCTAACTTTCAAGGTTTATTGGACTTATTTTTCAACAAAGAAAGATTTAGACGTTCTCGCTTATATTGCTTATGAGATAAGAAAAATATAAAATTGTGTGAAAGGTTGTTCAAAAGGAATGACTAAAATGATATACATGTATACGCACAAAATTATCAAAAAAATACACGATATAAATAATTTTTCTACTACAAAAGTACTACCTTTAAGAAAAATATAAAATTGTGCATAATGGTTTGCCAAAAGACCGTGTAAAATCCTGGACCCAAACTTCGCTCAATTATCATCCCTCCGTTAATAAAAGCGAGTCACTGTGCATCCTTGAGGACGAACGGTGCAATTTTTTTCGCTAAATACTAACGTGTGTTAAATCTTTTTACTTTCATAGTGATGTATTCTGAACCTTTGTTTCCTTTTATTTTAAAATTTTTTTTTTTTTTATTATTACTAGCTGTTTTTGTTCGTTATTTTACGTTTCATCCATTTTATGTGTTTTTATACGATATTTTTTCATTTTTGTCGGTTTTTTTACGTTGTCGTACGTTTTCATACGTTTTGATACACTATTATACATTTTTTACGTTCTATTAGTCCATGAAATTCGTGTAATATCTGCTATATAACCACAAGACCCATTTGACTAACTAATAACACCATTTGTACTTTTCAACGTTTATAAATCTTAATAGAAATGAATCAAAGATTTACAAGTGCACCCGGTTGTTTGCGGACCAACAATCGGGATATTGAATGACAAATAAAACTCCCATTGTTCATAGCTTTGCTCATGAACCAATGGGAGGAGGACCCTGTCATTAAAATACTTTGTATTTTCTTTGTGTCTAGAATCTCTAATCATCTTTATACAAGAAGTTACATATATATAGTGGGAAGTGCAAAGATTCTCTTGGAAGCTTTCACTAAAGTACAAAAGTGAATATGTATTTTAACTATTCACTTTTTAGCAACTTTTTGCTTTTGTACTTTTTGTCTTCTATTGCTTTTTGCTAATACGAAGTTCCCGTCAATATGTTCAGGTATTCATTCAGAGATAGTCTTCGGGAGTCAGTGAGCCATTTGCCAATACTCACTGAGCTCATCATCCTGATCTTGGTTCTTTCTTCACTCGCTGAGGTCCGCCTCGGGTTATGATGAGACTTTCTTCTAGACTCTGAAGAACATCTTGAGGATGACTCGCTGAACTTATATAAGTTCAACGACTTGTTTTACACTTAGGATATATTTCATACAAATCTTGTACAAGAGACAATTACACTCTGAATTGGCCCAAAAATCTCCTCCTATTTGGATAGAAATATAGCCTAAGTTAATTAGCAGTAAGTGAGCATAAAGGCTTCTTCTTACATACTAACTTACAACAAAGAGACAACAAGAATAGACTACATTGTGATCATTTGTTGTTGATGTTGCGAACGTTGTTGAGACTTGATTCATCTTCTTTAGTTCAAGTCTTCTTTGTCCGCGACTTTCTTTGGCCTCTGAAGAACATTGAAAGATGACTACGTAATACACTTATCCTATTTTATTTTCAAATCCTAGTCAAAAAGACTACTGGGCACTTAATGAGCCCAACAATCCCCCCTATTTGGATATACAAATAGCCTAAGTGATATTTGTGAGCATAACAACTTCTTAAAATCTAATATACAACAAAGAATGAAAAAATAATACAAAGATACATACTCATTCTTTGTTGTTTTGTTTCACAAGCAAATATACTCTTAAACCATAAACGAAACATATCAATAAACCTCTTTCAGGTTCATATATAAAGGGTTAAGAGACTTCATTACTTCAGCAACACGGCAACACGGCCAACACGGCCTGGTTGAGTACCAGGATCTGCGGTTCACTGACTAAGTCAGTGACCGGTTCAACGGGGTTCAGTGGAGACGGTTCGGCCATTTCACTTCAGTAGGTATTGTTTGAGTGTGGTTCAGTGGGTATTGTTTTTGTTTGTGTTTGAGGGGGTCCAAGGTGTGATGACCAGTCACATATAAATGAGTACATATAAATGAGTATTCCCTGATTAAAACAAACAACCCAAACAAATAATAAACCCAAAACACATAGAATGATGTTTTAACCAGCTCCTTGAGATTATTATCCGACCCATATCACGCTCAGGCTCAGCTATTAGTTTTTTCTTCAAAGTTCAGGTACCTTGGGTTTGTGTCCTTTGGTTCAGACGCTGTCTTTGGGGGGTTCAGAGACTGACCTGATCGGGGTGTTCGCTCAGGGTGTTCGCTGATTCACGTATCTGAGTTTTAGCTTCAGGTTCAGGGTGGAGTTAGCAATTTTTTTGAAGGCATTACGCACTAATATTTTTCACCATTTTTAGGGATTGAATCCCTTGATCGAATTGTTTGGATACTAAGGTTTGATCCTTAGTTTATGTGGGTGTTTGAATACCCTGGCCTTAAGTTGAAACCTTGTGGCTTGACCAATTTAGTTGGCATTATAGTTTTTGGCAAACTATCAGCCATCTTTACCGGTAGCCGTTTGCTCCGGAATAGCCAATTCTTTCTTGCTGTTTAGGCATGGTGAATTGATTACCATTTTTAGTGCGGTGGTTAAACCGACACTAGATGAACTTTCAGCTCTATGGCTATCCTGTTCGTGTTCGTATCCTGTTCGTGTTCGTGGATCTGTAATGCTTTAGCCGTAAGGCAAGGAGATTCATCCTTTTCCTGTTCCAATTTTACTCGGATTAGTCTAAGCTTTAAGCTTACAAACTCAAGCTCTTGTTGCTTGCGTGCTGGAGCCGAACTCTTTTAACCCGTATTCTACGAACGATTGCTTTATTAAGACACTTAAGAAAATCAATTTTCTGAATTTGAAACCGCATAAGAGATCAAGGAAATCATACACGAATTAAGACACAGAAAGATTAATTGCTTAAGGCTCAATAGAGAGGCGGATTTAGGGATTTGTTTGCCGGAAAAAGAGGAGGAGGGGGCGCCGAAAAAAGAGGAGGAGACGTCTAAAGATTGTGAGCATAAAGGTTTCTTCTTACATACTAACTTACAACAAAGAGACAACAAGAATAGACTACTTTGTGATCATTTGTTGTTGATGTTGCGAACGTTGTTCAGACTTGATTCATCATCTTCTTTAGTTCAAGGCTTCTTTGTCCGCGACTTTCTTTGGCCTCTGAAGAACATTGAAAGATGACTACGTGATACACTTATCCTATTTTATTTTCAAATCCTAGTCAAAAAGACTACTTGGCACTTAATGAGCCCAACAATCCCCCCTATTTGGATATACAAATAGCCTAAGTGATATTTCAGATCTAACTGAGCATAACAACTTCTTCTTAAAATCTAAAATATACAACAAAGAATGAAAAAATAATACAAAAATACATACTCATTCTTTATTGTTTTGTTTCACAAGCAAATATACTCTTAAACCTTAAACGAAACATATCAATAAACCTCTTTCAGGTTCATATATAAAGGGCTAAGAGACTTCATTACTTCAGCAACACGGCAACACGGCCAACACGACCTGGTCTGCGGTTCACTGACTAAGTTAGTGACTGGTTCAACGGGTTTAGTGGAGACGGTTCAACCATTTTACTATTGTTTGAGTCAGAGGTTGTTGTTCAGTGGGTATTGTTTGTGTTTCAGGGGGTCCAAGGTGTGATGACCAGTCACATATAAATGAGTATTCCCTGATTAAAACAAACAACCCAAACAAATAATAAACCCAAAACACATGAATGATGTTTTAACCAGCTCCTTGAGATTATTATCCGACCCGTATCACGCTTAGTTTTTTCTTCAAAGTTCAGGTACCTTGGGTTTGTGTCCTTTGGTTCAAACGCTGTCTTTGGGGGTTCAGAGACTGACCTGATCGGGGTGTTCGCTCAGGGTGTTCGCTGATTCACGTATCTGAGTTTTAGCTTCAGGTTCAGGATGGAGTTAGCAATTTTTTTGAAGGCATTACGCACTAATATTTTTCACCATTTTTAGGGATTGAGTCCCTTGATTGAATTGTTTGGATACTAAGGTTTGATCCTTAGTTTTTGTGGGTGTTTGAATACCCTGGCCTCAAGTTGAAACCTTGTGGCTTGACCAACTTAGTTGGCATTATAGTTTTTGGCAAACTATCCCATCTTTACCGCTAGCCGTTTGCTCCGGAATAGCCAATTCTTTCTTGTTGTTTAGGCATGGTGAATTGATTACCATTTTTAGTGCGGTGGTTAAACCGGGAAGTAGATGAACTTTCAGCTCTATGGCTATCTATCCTGTTCGTGTTCGTATCCTGTTCGTGTTCGTGGATCTGTAATGCTTTAGCCAGAAGGCAAGGAGATTCTTCCTTTTCCTGTTCCAATTTTACTCGGTTTAGTCTAAGCTTTAAGCTTACAAACTCAAGCTCTTGTTGCTTGCGTGCTGGAGCCGAACTCTTTTAACCCGTATTCCACATCCAGCTTCCCATTTAACTCATGTTTCACCGAGCACCCCATTTTCATGACCAAATAACCCGACTTTTTCATTTAAGATTATGTTTAGTTCTGGGTTTTGCTAAACTCTGGGGTGTGCTGATCGTGGGCTTCGCTGACCGAATTCATCAGCTACCTTTGGTCAGCGGGTCAGAGGTTTGGTTCACGTAAGGTTCAACACCTTGGGGTCTTTGAGGTTGAGGGTTACTTTCAGAGTAACGACCCACGTCAACACCGCTATTCAGCCCCCCCCTTTTTTACCATATTAGATGTCATGAACAAACCTCAGATGTCATACCTTTTTAATAGCTAATCCATCCATGTTTGACTAAGCCCGAAACGATGAACAAACACAACCCCTGAGTGATCAGGTCAGCGGGTCAATGTCAGAGGGTGTCTTGTTGGTTCAGCGGATTATGATGGCTCAGCGGTATTAGCTGATGACCCATGTCAGCTCAGTGACCGACAACTATTGGTTCAGCCCAGTGAGGAGTTCGGCTACAAAACTCATCCCCTTTGTCCACTGATTGTTTTAATCAGCTAACCCCTACTTTTATCAGTCGAATTTCTTCTCAGCTCCCTTTCCATCTATCAACCTGACGTATTTCCATAAAATACACCCAAGTAAACAAAAAAACTCTTTCTTGTTGGTCTATTTGGGTTCAGGTTCAGCGACCGGGTCAGCTACTTGGATTAGCTGCCTGATAGATACATCTCCATCTCCACTCACTGAGTAAAACACATTTAATTCACTGATGTTTTAAATCATCCCCTGATACAATAACTATGAAAGAAGTCGTTTTCATTTTAGGGTCCTTGACACACTAAATTCTTATATCATTGAAATCCCTTCCATAATCGTCACCACTACCAGCTAAACTAGTTTTGACATCAGTGACTGGTTACAGCTCAGCGGGCTGGTTTACGTACAGCGATTCAGAGGGTTCAGATCAGGGGTCGCGTATCAGCTAACTCGTATACTACTATAGTTCCTTAAGTCGCTGATATAAACTTAAAACTCTGTCCCTAAGCCTGACCCATTCAGGCTCAGCGAGCTGGATCACCTTTCTGGTTCAGATCAGCTGACTGGTGGGGGTTCGGCTGACTGGTTCAGCGACCTTGAGTCAGCAGATTCAGCTTCAAGACTAGTTTTAGCTCTTGCTTTGAGTTTAGGGTTCAGTTTCAGTTTAAATACTGATAACCATAACACTGATCAAACACGCACTGATTCTTAAATCAGCTTCACTCGTGTTTGGTTTCATCCTCCCATAATTAGGTAACATTTATCAGCTAGGCCCGAAGTAACCTGATAAACTCACTTATCCATTTACTCAGCTCCTCTCTTAAAACTACACAAATTCCCTCTGAATTTATAACTCAGCTCCAAAACACAATATCAACAAACTGCCCCTCTTTCCTTAATCTCACCTTCACACTGACTAGAGCACCATCTGATAATAGTCATACAACTAATCATTTATATCTTCAACACCAAACCACTGATCCGTCATAACAACACCATTACACAACAATGTTTCTTCATCTTATCAACCTTAGTAACAAATAACCGCACTGATTCTCTGAATCACCCATCAGCGACCCTATTCTTTCACTGATGATGTTTTTTTTTTATCAGTTTCATCAAAACAATAATAAACCCAAGATAATCAACCCATTATCATCTTCTATCCTACTAAAATTTATCAGTACCCTTAAACCACATCAACACATACTCTTTATATCAATTATTTGTTTTAAAATTTAATGAAAGAGACGAGGTTGTTGTTGGATTAGACTGTGTCGTGATTTGTAAGAATTGATTTTGATGGGAGTCCTGTGAGAGTTAGGATTTCGTGAGGTTTAATTGATGGATCTGGGTTGTTCTTTATTTTCTAGTTAAGAGATTTTAATGGGAATTCGTGAAAGTTAGGATTTCGGTATAATTTGTAAGTGATGATAGATCTGGTTCTTAAATTAGTTGTGTGGTGATCTTTGTTGAGTCGTGCTTTTAAGATGGCTTTTGTGTGTATGATTTTGTTATGAGATATGGAACTGTGAGGTTGGATACTAGTAATTGATTTGTGTTTTGGAGGGTGCATTCCCCCCCTAAAAAAATGCACAAACAGTAGCAGTTTTTTTAAGAACACACTTAATATTGACATGCTTATGTTATTAGCAGCCATTTTCGAACGGATCAAGGTTATGAGATTAACCCACCCGTTTTGATACTACTTGTTGGTCCATGAAAATCGTGTAATATCTGCTATATAACCACGAGACCCATTTGACTAACTAATAACACCATTTGTACTTTTCAACGTTTATAAATCTTATTAGAAATGAATCAAAGATTTACAAGTGCACCCGGCTGTTTGCGGACCAACAACCGAGATATTTAATGACAAATAAAACTCCCATTGTTCATAGCTTTGCTCATGAACCAATGGGAGGAGGACCCTATCACTAAAATACTTTGTATTTTCTTTGTGTCTAGAATCTCTAATCATCTTTATACAAGAAGTCACATATATATAGTGGGAAGTGCAAAGCTTCTCTTGGAAGCTTTCACTAAAGTACAAAGTGAATAGTTATTTTAACTATTTACTTTTTAGCAACTTTGTGATTTTGTACTTTTTGTCTTCTATTGCTTTTTGCTAATACGAAGTTCCCGCCAATATGTTCAGGTCTTCATTCAGAGATGGTCTTCGGGAGTCAGTGAGTCATTTGCCAATACTCACTAACCTGCATCCTAATCTTGGTTCTTTCTTCACTCGCTGAGGTCCGCTTCAGGTTATGATGAGTCTTTCTTCTAGACTCTGAAGAACATCTTGAGGATGACTTACTGAACTTATTCAAGTTCAACAACTTGTTTATCACTTAGGATATATTTCATACAAATCCTGTACAAGGGACAATTAGGCTCTGAATTGGTCCAACAATCTCCCTCTATTTGGATAGAAATATAGCCTAAGTTAATTAGCAGTAAGTGAGCATAAAGGCTTCTTCTTACATACTAACTTACAACAAAGAGACAACAAGAATAGACTACTTTGTGATCATTTGTTGTTGATGTTGCTGAACGTTGTTCAGACTTGATTCATCATCTTTTTACGTTTTTTACGTTCTATTCCGTTTTGTAGATTTTCGTACGTTTTCATACGTTTTTATCAGTTGTTTCCCGTTTTGTATGTTTTTTTTCCGTTTTTTCTGTTTTTGTCCTGTTTTACGTTTTCTTACGTTTTTATATATTTTTATACGTTTTTCAATCGTTTCTTCGTTTTGGTACGTTTTGAACGTTTTTATACGTTTTCTTACGTTTTTGTTTTAGTTAATTTGTTATATATGATGATTTGAATGTTTTTTTAATGGTTAACTTCAATGGCTTTACGTTATAGACTACGTTATTTTGGTACGGTTAGACTCAATTAATTGTTTAGAATGGATAAACGTGACTCGGTCCGTTGTAACAGCTCATTTCGGGTACCGATCTGTACAGTTATCCGTCTAGTACAGTCCGATTTAGAACAATAAAATAAATACCCGCCCCGCGATGGATAGTTAAAAGTTCCAACTGTATCGAACCGAATCAGACCGTCCCGTAAACACCCGTACCGTTTAATACAAACAGCCAATATTGATAATGTTATCAACAATGTTTTTATCTATAACATTAAATGACCTATTACTTTGACAACCCGACACGACCCACGATCAATGTTTTGAAAACCGGGTCTCTAATCGACTCGGTCGAGTCACCGGGTTACCGGTCCAACCGGTTCGACCACCGGGTCAACCCGATTTAAAAAAATAATAATAATAATAATAATATTTGCAATAATACAACAAAAAATATAGGGAAAATGACACAAAAAGTACTCAACTTAAGGTATGTTTCCAATCAAGGTACTCAACTTTTTTTTTGCACAAAAAGACGGTCAACTTTTTTCTTTAGCCGATTTAGGTTTTTTCTCGCTTTCCGTTAACACACTAACCCCCGATTTCGTTCTATCCACAAAATTAATGTTAATTAAAAATGAAGGGCCAAAACTAACAATTATTAAAAAAATCAAATACGTAAATCGGTTCTTAACAAGTATGCCCAAATAACCAAATCGATTTACAAAAATTTCCAGGCATCCCCAAATCCAAATCGATTAACAAAATTACTGCATACTTTCTTCTTCGCCAACAACAAATTAGGGCATACATTCTCTTCCTAAAAGCCAATTCGGCTAACAAATTATGGCAAACTCATCAAATTCATCAAATTGGGTATATTGGAATCAAAGAAAGGCTGGTTGGGAACAAGAAAATTTGATCAATCATCTTCGTATGCTGTGCAAATGTGGTGATATTAGTTGTATGTGGACATTAAAGCTTTGTAGTTGAAAAAAGAGGTTATATTGTTGAAGTCAAAAGTTAGTATGCAAAGTAGAGTTATTTGTGTAGTAATAGTAATGATTTTGATTATGTTCATTAAAGCTTTGTAGTTGCAGTTTGTGTACTAATAGGATCTAAAATGTATTAAAGTATTTGCAGTTTGTTCAATGAATGCAAAATGTGTTTTGGCACTTAGTTGTTATATCACATATGTGTTTTGGCATGTGGTTATTAATGCCTGGAGGAACCATGAATGGATGGCCTTAAAAGGAAAAAAGTGCATGCCTTAAAAATGCAGTATATCAGTATATGATCAAATCCGTCAAAAAAATACAGGCCTTAAAACGAAAAAAATGCAGGTCTTAACTGTTTATTATTGAAGAAAAAAATGCAGGCCTTAAAACACAAAAAATGGTCTTAACTGTTTATTATTGCAGAAAGTAGGGGCGTGAAATGGGTTGACCCGACCCGAACCCGATAAGGCCTTATAGGGCCGGGTTGATTCGGGTCCAACTTAGTTTATCAGGTAAACCCGATAGACCCAATATCCTAATCGGGGCGGGTTATCGGGTTCGGGTTGGATTCAGGTCGGGTCATGTCGAGTCCGCATTTTAAAGAAAAAATTAGTAGCCAATTCCATTGTCAATCTTTTCTAAGAATAACACTTCTCAAACAATATGCGGAACACTAGTAGAATATTAAGGAATAATGAGAATTAACCATTACTATTTGTACCATTAGCCATTTTAGAATTAGAGTTAAGTACATTTTTGGTCCTGGTGGTTTGGTGCGTTTTTCACTTTTGGTCCAAAATTCAAAAAAGGTTTGGTTTTGGTCCAAAACACATAGTTTCGTTTCACTTTCGGTCCAAAATACATAGTTTCGTTACACTTTTGGTCCAAAAGACATAGTTTTAGTCCACTTTTAGTCCAAATTCACGGGATTGGACTAAAAGTGGACCGAAACTATGTTTTTGGACCAAAACCAAACATTTTTTGAATTTTGGACCAAAAGTGAAATCGCACCAAACCACAAGGAACAAAAATGTACTTAACTCTTAGAATTATTATATGATGTACATGAACATGACTATTTTTCCAATGTAATATCCGTATAACTAAAGTGCTATTTGTTTTATCGGTATAACTAAGTGATATCGGTATAACCGTACAAGCATGTTTAAGCACTATTACTTGTTTTTTACTAAATGTCAAAATTATACACACCATCATAATTCCTCACCATGAATGTGATGTTGCAGTAGCATAATTTCCAAATGTTGTAGACTTCTACTTTAAATCATATGCACCATCATAATCACTAAATGTTAAAATTACGGAGACATCGACAAAAAAAGGCAAGACTTCCGGTAGCAAAGATACTAGTAGTAACTTCCTACTGTTCTTAGGAAACAAACAAGTAAATATAAGCAAATTACATTTTATCAGCTTCTAAGCAAAGTTAACTAGAAACAATGATGAGTCATATACTGATATTTGTGTTTGGACCAGTTAAGATTTAGACCATTACAAAGCATGTACTACAAAAGCAAAACATGTGCTGTACTAGCAAATCCAATAGCAAAACATGGACTACAAAACCAAATAAACAATGGTTACTTGACTGTGAGTCAAATAAACAACGCAAAGTCAAATTTCAGCAAGTAAGAACCGTAAGAATAACCATTTGCAGCAGACGTGTAAATTGACTAAATTACCATTGACATATATGTTTGTAGCAGACCCAAACACTCAGAAGATGATATATTTACAGATATTATAACATAACCATCAAGCTTAAACCACCCAATTGTGCAATCTCAGACAAAAACCAAGAACATTCCACTATATTTGATGCTGGACAGAATACACTTCTTGTATCAACATTTGCAGACGACATAAAAAATGCAGACAAAACACAATGTTTGTATCTACATTTGCAGAGGAACCAAGAATTACAAACGAAACGTACTGTTTGTATCTACATTTGCAGATGAAACCAGAAGATACAGAGGAAACACACTATTGTATCTACGGTTGCAGCCAAACTAGAAAATGCAGATGAACCAGAAATCAAGGACAGCTCTATTTGATCTCACAAGATACTTAGCTTTCGAATCATTTACATGACCATCCAATACAAACACATAACCAAACTGGAAGTATAAAAAGAATAAGATTAATAAATAAATTGAAATCCTTCACAAGAATATTTGCACCAAAACAAAAGCTTTAAAAGGTTCTGTACACAAACATGAATCCTCAAACAAGTACGAAATTTTGAATGTCTATTACAATATGCTTCAAAAGAACAAGTGAAATATGATAAAGGTATACTTATTTAAACTTCATTAATCGTTTGGCTTCCTTGTCCAACCATTTGATTACCTGCATCTACTTCAACACGAACTAAGTGTTGCTCCTAAATGCGCCCTTTAAGCCTAGCAGCCTCATCTTGTTCTTCTAAGCTTCTTTCACCCTGCCTTGTCTTGAGATTCACATAATTCTTCACAATTCCTTTTAAGCCTAGCAGCCTCATCCTGATTTTCATCTTGTTCAGCAACTCCAGCAACTACATTTTCATATGCATATGCAGCAGCTACATTTTCATCTCTTGTATCAACTTCTTCCTCAACTGGTACATCAACCAAGTCATCTTCATCAAGGAGTATGTATTTCTCAACCTGTATATTGTGTGAATTAATCAGAATTTTTAATAATTAAATAAAATATAAAGACATAGTTTGAACACTTACAACTGGTTTTTTCACAAACACTTTGTTTGATCCACTTGCTCTTCCCCTTCCCCTTCCCCTGTTTGAACCACTAGCACTTCCCCTTCCCCTGTTTGAACCACTAGCACTGGTTCCTCCCATCCATATACCACCTCTAGTAGTCACAAATTTATCCCTACTTCGGCTAGAAACTCTAGCATTCACTGGGTCTTCAACCATAGGTCTGTCCTTTTTTTTGTTGGATTACCTTGTTGACTAGGTGGATTACCATGTTGACTAGCTCGATTAGGTTGCTCATTAGGTGGGTTAGCTTGTTCACCAAGTACCTTAGGTTTTTCACAGTCGTTTTTGTTATGACCAGTTTCACCACAATTTTTACATGTCATTGATCTTGGAGGCCTTGCTACATGTTTTTGGTTTTTCATCTCAGATTTATCCTTTTTCCTATTCATATGGGGCCTACCTGGCATCCTTCTTTCTAAAGGTGGTTACATGGCACATGTTTTATTTTCCTCCACATATTCATATACCACCCACCGGCAAAATATTGAATGCGTAAATACTTTTGTATGTGCTTACCTTGAATGAGTCACTAACATAATCATCAGGATTCGTGTTAATGAAATACATGGCTGTGATTGAATGAGGGCATGGTATGCCAGTTAACTGCCACTGTCTACAACTACATTCCCTCTTCTTAAGTCCACACAGAATGCTTCTATACAATTCCCTTGCCTTACTTCAAACTGAAGCCATCCACTTAGACTCAAACTCCATTTCCTGTCAATAAAATGCAAGTACGCAGTTAGGTTAAATTATATCGATATATTTTTGATACTACAATTATAAAGAACATACCTTTGTATTTTCTTATGCAACTCCAAAACCTTCCTGATGTTATGGCAAATATCACTTTTCTAATCTTCACATTCCTTCCTTAGCGTGTAATTCCTTGTCATGACATATGATCTAATGTCTTCAAGCATTCCAATTATTGGTTTTCTCTTAGCATCCTTTATATGGGAATTAAACGATTCACTAAGTCCATTTTTAACTGCATCACAATCCATTCCTTCTTTGAAGTATGCTCTTGACCATGTACATGGATATTTATCTACTAAATATTGATAAGCTCCCGCACTTGCTGTTTTAATTTCTTCCATTGTATTTTTAAATTTCTGATGATAAGATGCCTTTGATGCTTGCCAAAATAGGTTTCTAAATAGAACACCAGGGTATACCTTGTTAAAGTTGGCGTAAATATGCCTAGCACACAATCTATGTTTTACCCTTGGCACCACCCTCCTAACTGCTTGTATAAGTCCTTTATGCCCATCAGATATAAACGTGATCCCATGGCCATCTGCTAAACCAAGATCTTTTGTTAATAACTTAACAAACCATTCCCAAGTTTCTGTGCTCTCAACTTGTACAACAGCCCATGCAATTGGGTATATTTGATTGTTTCCATCCCTCCCAATAGCTTCTAACAATTCACCTTGACATACCCCTTTCAAAAAACACCCATCCAAACCTATAACCTTTCTACAACCTGCTTTCCAACCCTCTTTTATATTGTGAAAGCAAACATAAAAACTATTAAACATGTGTGTACCATCTGCAAGAGGATCAATGCATAACTGCACTGTGGTACCAGGGTTTGTTTTTCTTAATTCGCCGGCATAATCAACCAACCTGTCATATTGACTTCCAACATTCTGCTTAAGATTATAAATTGCAATCCTTCTAGCTCTACTACACTGATTGTATGATGTCTTCACCCTGTATTTTTTCATAACCATTTCTTGCAGATGAACCACTTTTAAATCGGGATTCATTCTTATTTTATCTTCGTATTGTCTGGCAATCCATTTAGAAGTCACTAAACACCCAAGATAATATTGTCTAGTGCAGGTGTGCTCATCAACTAGGGTTCTTATATGCCAGGAGTTTCCATCATGCATCTTCACAACTCGTAACCTAAAAGGACAACAAAGTTTATTTGGATCTCTTGGAAGTTTTTTCTTTCTTCTTTCTTTTTCATCAAACCCACACCTGACCAACAACTTCTCATTGTCACTTTTTTCATACCAAAGTTGGTATCCATTGGCAACAGAATAAAAGGTTAGACAATCTTTAACTTGATCCAAGTCTGCATACAATTCACCTAATATTGGTTTTTTTAACTTCCAATGGGTGTTTGGGTCATGGATAGGGTAATCTCTTTTATTGGGGTCATACACAATCTCATCCTCATCCATGATGGGCATATCCTCATCTGAGTTAATTTCTGGTCCTACATGAACTTTTTCTTTTTGACTGTCATCATCTAGGTTTGAAAATAAAGGATCTACTTCATGGTCATTATCATCACTGTCATTATGCAACACTAGCCTACTTTCATCATACACATCTTCATTATGCAACACTAGCCTACTTTCATTATATGCATCTTCATTTGATTTGTTTTTTTCCTCTACGCCTTTTCTTTTTTTAATCCTAACCTGCCTTAACTCTTCTTCACCCTCAGATAAATGATCAAGTGACCAACGGGCATATGGTCCAATGGTATGGAGGTTTTACCCTCCTGGGCAAGGTCTCATGTTCGAGTCTTGTCTAGGGCGATAGGGGTTTCCTCCCGCGTGTGTAAAGGGAAGGGTGCCATTGCCTTCTGGGCTGGACCCAACCTGGTTGTGTGGGCTTGCTACGCCTTCTGGGCTAGGGGCCATGTAGCCACAAATTGCCGTTCCAAAAAAAAAGATAAATGATCAAGTGATGCAACATCACTAAATTCATCATCTGAGTCATCTAAATCATAACCATAACCAGGTTTTACCTCAACAAGTATATAATCACCCAAATCTTTACCTATATAATCACCCAAATCTGCATTTTTATGATCTACATATAACTGTGCGAGTCTACCTTCATTACTTTGCTAGTTTTCAACAAATAGAGTAAAATCAGCATCATACTTGATATTGTTTAAACCTTTATTAAAGTAATACAACCCCGTCACTATGGAATGTGTTTTTCTTTCAACATATTCTTTCATATCAATTTGAAACCAGTTACATCAATATTCATTGTGACCATCTCACTATCAATATAGGTTAAAGGTTTAAGCTTGAAATACCCGCTGTGATAAATATCTAAAGAAAATGGAGTTGTTGAGGATGAAGCAGCCATCTGCTAAAAAACAAATTTCAAATATATGAGCGATTAAAGCTTTAGCAAACATATAAAACCAAACCAGTACCAAAACGTCAAATTTTATGTGTTGTTCATATTATGTACATAGGTTCCTGTTTAAATTTTTGTTTAAAACCTATGCACATTCCGTGTAATCTTATTACCTATAGACGATCAACTTCACCCACGTGCATGACCTTGCTGCTGCTAGGGGTTCCAATAGGGTCGGGTTGACCAAACCCGAACCGATAAGGCTTATCGGGTCGTGTTAGGGTTGAATTATTTTTATTATCGGGTTATCGGGTCAACCCAATAAGACCCGAAATTTATTTTCTAAAACTTCTTTCCCTAAGGTTATTATATATATATGCCCACTGCTCACTATCTTTTACAAAACACTTTATCGCATAATATGTTGTACCAAGATACTGGTCCGGAAACTAGTTCATTCAAATTTGATTTTCACTTTTGAAAGTGTATAGCATTGCAACAAAAATACTATATAATACAGTAACAACATAACTTCGATATATTACATGGTGAATATTGTTATTGAAAGTTATACTACTGCTTGTGACAGAACTACATTACGAAGACCAAAACATAAAACTTTTCTATACAACATCAGATCATATTAAGAAAGTAAAAACCTTTTCTTTACAACATTGAAACTTTGAAAGCATATTATTTAACGCATCATATATTTTGGACAGTAAGTTATTTTGTGGGTAGAAAAAAACTATGGAACCCGACTAACCCGCATAACCCGACCTGATAACAACCCTAACCCTATAACCCGATTAAATGACCCATAAACCAAGTAACACATAACTGACGTGATAATCATAATGATGTAAAAGTGTTCAACATAAACCAAGTAACACATTACCTTGTGTATGCAGATTAAAACTGACGTGTAAAGAGATGTTGTGATTTGTCAAGCAAAACCGATTTAGGTTTAACAAGGGTTTTTTAGTGATAACGTAAAACATATAAGATTATGAAGATTATGAGATTTTGTCAATGCAACTCTGTTTTAGTGAATAAATGTCAAAGAATACCCCTTAAATTTCATATAAGATTCGTTTAGGGAAATGATTAAATTAACCATTAGTTTTTTAACGAGAGGTGACAAAAAAACCTAGGCTAAAAAAAAGTCGACATCCTTTATGTGCAAAAAAAAAGTTGAGTACCTTGATTGGAAACATACCTTAAGTTGAGTATCTTTTTGTGTCATTTTCCCTAGATATATTATATACTAAAAGAAGATCTAAAATTTTCATTAAGGAAAAAATAGTAATTAATCAAAATCTATGAGCAAATCTCATCAACGTAAGGCATTTACAAAACCTGAAAGTTTGTAAAGATCCCTGGTATTAGTAGCATGGATTTCATGAAGAGTAACACAATGCACACATAAACGCATGAAAAACTTACGTAGTAAAAAACAATACGGAGTACATATTTTGAGAAAAAAGTTGCTTTAATATTTCGAGAAATATCAATAAATGTGTCTTCTTCCATCTTTTGTCTTCATGCTGAATACTGAATAATTAAGGAATAATGGAAACTCAGGGGGTGCTTGATTCAAATAGAGGAACAGTAATAGGAAAGTTAAAGAGAATACTACGGAATGTAATGGGTATTTCATTATAAATTGATTGTACTTGGTTATACTTCATACATATAACACATACATGACAAATCTATATTAATTGGCACAAGTTTTTTGTTTTACATAAGATTATACAAGCTAACATGTACAAACAAAAAACTCTGTTATAAGATGCATAAACAACAACAACAACAACAACAAAAATTCTAAACCAAACTGTTTGCTATTTACCTAAATATAGTTTCGCATATTGTGACAGACTTTATAACAATACCAAAATTAGGACGAAAGTAAAAAAACCATAAAAGTCGTTGGACCAAAAAAATTAATGGGACAAAACTATTTTTTGAATTAAAAAAATGCAATAGTTGACCGGTTACATGATTAGTTCAAACAAAAATATTTTCTGAAATAAAAAGTGAGTTGGTCACATGAGTAATGAATACATAGCCCCAAATTTGTAAGGTAATGACTAATTACTTTGTTTAGGTTAATGCTCCATTATATTATAGTTAACTAAGCCTCATTAATGATTTTCTTTCCCTTTTCTTACCCCCTAATACCTCCAACCAAGCACCCCCTCAAAATCAACTACTAAGATATTGATGTTAATTTTGCAATCTAAAATAATATAAAGTCGGTATGATGATATGCGTTTATGATATAAAATCTTAAGAGGCCCTATTTCCAGTACGTGTTTTCTTTTAAAATGATTATGAATTTGGACATTTGCATCTCATTTGAGGGACCCTGATCGATTATGAGATTCGAAGTCAATTTTGTTCGTAATAAGAACCTTAGAACTTACAGTAAATAAGTTATAGACAATCATCCCATTATCATTGGGAAAATTGGATGGTTATTCACTCATTTGTGTTGTGTTCATGTTACTATTTTATCAATCGATCTTAACACCTTTTGATAATGTTTTATAAATTTATCGATAGGCATTTATAACTCATAGAAACTGTTTGCATGATATGCTTTGGATTGCGTTTTTGATACATTATAGATTAGACGAATAATATCCTACCATTCGGGTCCATTAATGTTACTCTAAAAAAACAGCCAAAATGAAAAAATTATCATTGGGATTTTTATAGCTTTTAGATCTTCATCAGTAATGTGTTGAAGGGCGGTCATATCAACCTGCAACACAACGGATGCTTAAAAGCTTGTCTCCAGATTTCAAAAGTCATGGTAAAAATATTTATCTTATAATTCTTACTTCCTCTGCTTGGAATTGAATGGAATACCTTTCAAGACCCAGTCCCTTTAAGAAGGAGTCCACTGTTTCAGCCTTCACAGAAGATGTGATGTTGAGAAAAAGAACCAACATTATAAAACAAAGCACGATGGCTTGGGTTTTGTAACTCCATGATGATTCACATTCTTTGAAGATGGAGAGTTGTGTAACCCATGGTCAGTAATTATGAACACCTTCACATTAATCATGAAGACTTAATTTAAGAACTGAATCTAGTTAATTTCTCATCTATTTAAAAATAAAAAGCAACAAAGTATATATGTCAAAATCGTAAAAGAAAAATATTGTTTTTGAAAATTTAGTGATCAAGTTTAAAATATTAATAAACTAGATTATGTTGTAACTTGGTGTAAGGCTGATCACGGTCTGAAAACCGGATCGGACCGATCAAAACCGGGTCGGATCGGACCGAAACCCGCTTTGGTCCCAAAAACCGGACGGAGGACCGGACTGAAATGTGGTCCATGTCCAGGTCTGTTTCAGTTTGGATTGTCAGTCCGGACCAGATCGACAAAGCATAATGATCGGTTTTGCGTAAGGTCAAACCGGATCAAAGACCGAATATGAGAAAAAAGATAGACAGGGGACCGAACAGAAAGATTTTGGGTCCGGTTCAATCTGGTTACTCATTCCGATCTGGTCCGTGATCTATATTATGTTCAGCTCTAATTTGGTGTATGAAGAAAACTATTGATGTATGTTAATAGTAAATAAACTTTAAAAAAATAAGGGTAATTAATTAAACTTAAAAGGTTATATTTAAAATAACTTTATATTATGATTGAATAATAAACGAGTTGGTAGGCTCGCGCTCCGCTACGGGACGGTTGAAGAACGACGTTATTGTTGATGGTGATTGCCGTTGTCGTTATGAAATTTCAGTTTCGTTAAACATAAAATTATCATTGAGCTAAAGTATTATTTGATAACTAAATTCCAAAGAAAATATTTTCTTATCAGTCCATGATGGGTAGCCCAATCACAACTGACACACACACTGTATAAATTGAGGTAATGTAGGTGGTTTTGTACAACAACATCAGACACGATTTTCTTTAAGATTCTTTTCCTCGCCTCCTTTCAAAAAGTATCTACTGAGAAGCTAAAATTTCATTTCCAGCCACTGACACAATAAACACTATATGACGTCGATGCCCACAATTTACCTAAAAAAATAAAAGCCCAAGTTAATAAATAATATATGTATGTCATCGCGTTTCTGTAAATAACATACTGAATGAACATAATTCGCGGTATTCACTTCATCACACACAATACATCCTATATACATCAGTTTCTTTATTTGCAAAAAGAAAATGACTTCATCAACCTTTACACTGCTTCAAAAAGAAAACAACTTTCTTTAGTGGACGGAAATCGAGAAATATTTTAAGTATTGAACATCAGAATATAGACTTTTAATAGAGGAGATTCTCAACACTTCCAATTATACTATGCTACAGCAATATTGATGGATTCTTTGAATAAAACTAAGAATCAATATTAACTTCAGGAGACTTTGGACCCATTTGATCTGCTCAAACCGTTTCATTTTACTTAAGTTTTTAAATTTGCCCCATTAAAGATAAAATGTAAGCCAAGTCAACATACTTTATGTACATGGTTCAATTTTTGATGAGGTGTCATTTTATACATTTTTTCGGGGTCGTTTAACCTCGTAAATCGTGCATTTATGCCCAAAATAGGTACTTAATCGTTCCTTTTCAGGTATTTCACATTTGGAAGACATTTAGAAGAATTACACGTGACTTTGGCTCATTTGGAGAAGAAACGGACAAGACTACAGACCTACACCAACATCACTCAAGATAATGTTCTCAGCAGCTGGAGACGGCGTCACCAATACAACGTGACGCCGTCACAACGAAGACCAAGACGGCGTCACTGGATCTCACGACGACGTCAGAGTACACGACCCAACCTATTATCTAGAATATTTTCTCTCACGACGGCGTCACGACTAAAACGCGACGCCGTCGCAGCGATTTTCCTATATATACAAACCCGAATTTAGGGTTTTCAGTGTGCAACTTTAGAATAAAAAGAGGGTACGAACCCTAGTTCGTTTAACAGCTGTTAGGGACGATTGTAGGGCCTAAAAACCCTATTGTACTTCCTCCAATTCATGTTTTAATCAAGTAAGATTTATTTAATCATTCAATATGTCTATGTGTTGTGTGATTTATCTATGTTTTTGCTTTATCTATAACATGCTTGGTTAAACCTCCTATTGTGTTTATTTATGATCGTTTGAAACCTAAAATGTAGATCTTAGTGGTGTTGCTTCTTGTGATGGATGTGCGTGTTAGGCTTTAGAAAACCAGCTTTTGTCTGTATCGCTGTTGATATGTCTAGGGAAATACGATTGTGTAGAAATGATACCATCGGGTAACAGTCTTCATACTACCTTACCCCTAATATGGTTGATCCACTCTTAATATATTTCACATGCACTTAGTGTACCTTTAGAGGCCTTGTAATAGTCTTCATACTACCTTACTAGCGCGTTGCCTTAACGGAATACTAAGTAGATGGCGGGTTCGTGTAATTCGTTCATGACTTAGGAATTACATAGATCATCACAAGTGTGACAAAGCAACAACACTAGGAGAAGCACTCTATGGAGTAATACATGATTAAATAAACACAATCTTTTATTATATTGTTATCACCATTAGTTTAGATTTATATTTAGTTAATAGCTAAAACTAACCACCTCTCCAATTATATGATTTACTTTCTTTTTATAAAATATAAAATTACAAAAAGAATCTCCTTTTAACCCTTAGAATTCTGTTAGACCGTGATCAAGCCTTCCCAACCTATTCTCTGAGTGAACGATAACAACCCCGCGCCTTGCCTATACTACACTACAATGATTAGGTGCACTGCCTAGGTAGTTGTAAAACTTCGTGCTGAAGTCTTTACGATAAACGCACATCAAGTTTTTGGCGCTGTTGCCGGGGAATAGTTAGGTTTTTATCATAGTTTAGCTTAGTTCTACTTGCTTGAATCCTTTTAAGTAAGATTTAGTTTCCGCAAATTAGCTTTCTCGTAGTCTATATTTTCTTCATGTTATTTGTTTTGTAACTCATTCTCGTCAACCACCATGGGAGACGAGAAACCTATCCGTACTTTAGGAGACTACTCCAAACCTAGCCACGAGGGCTATAGGAATACCATCGAGCTCCTCGTAGGGAACAACGTGGTACCTCTTCGATCCGACACCATCTGGTTGGTGCAAAACGGATGCTCATTCCACGGACTTTGGTCCGAGGATCCAAATCAACACCTTAAGGATTTCCTTAAACTTGTGGACTCACTTGACCTTGAGGTGAAAATAGGGAAAGAACGCGCCTGCGTTTATCTTAATTTTCCTTTCTCGATCAAGCTAGCAATTGGCCTGAACGCCTTCTAGTAGGATCCATCTCCACATGGGAGGATCTTACCACCTGATTCCTTGCTCAATTCTTTCCACCGGGAAGGACTGCAAAACTTCGTAACGATATCCTGATGTTCCAACAACACCATGGAGAATCTCTATCCGAAGCATGGACTCGTTTCAAGGACTTACTCCAAAAAGTCCCTCATGATGGCATCGACCTTTGGCTCCAAGTCCAAATTTTTTATGACCATGTCAATCCCGTCACAAGACGAACCATTGACCAATCGGCCGGTGGTAAGCTTCATGACCTCAATGCTAAAGAATCATGTGCATTATTAGAGGACCTCTCCCTCAATGAAAACGAAAGTTGGAACGACCCAAGGGATTTCCCTAAGCCGGTCAAGGCAATCGCTTTGCCTCAAGATGCCCCGAGTACATCCGACCGCCGTCTAATCGAGCTCGAAAATCAAGTTCAACGCTTGATGGAAGCTCATCTTGCTCCGACACAACCTACCCAAGTAAACAAAATCACTACCCCGTGTGAAATCTGTAGTAGTCCCCACGACACTCAGTATTGCATGGAAAACCCCGAACAAGCCTTTGTTGAATACGCATCCTCACGTACCGACAAAGTGGGAGGTAAGTGGTATACTTTTAAGCCCGAGCAAAACAATTTTGGTGACACCTATAATCCATCATGGAGAAGTCACCCAAACCTTAAGTGGAGACAACCTCAAAACTCCCAAACTAATTTTTTAAACCCACTTAATCGGTTCCAACCCGACGGTTCGGTCCTGAACCGTTCCTTCAACAACCGTCCTCAAAATTTTAACAATCAATCAAATATTGAAGGACTGGTTTTTGAGTTCATGGCATATCAAGACGCTAGATTGTCCAAGTTTGAAACCGATTTCAAACAACAACAAAGTGAGATGACCAACAAAATCAACACTGTGTTGAAAGCCATCACTGATCAAATAGCGAGCACATTACCTAGTGATACGGTCAAGAACCCAAAACTAAGGACTCATCCAGTTTCGTCTGCTCGTTCTTATCCAACAATAGATCCGCAATGCTCAAACCACATCCATAGCTCAATCAACGCCATCACAATCTACCCTAAGCAGACCGAAGAACCCCAAGATAATAAGCCTGACATGGAACAAGAAGAAGGCAACCTCTGAAACACCGACTCTAACCCACAACCTAATCCTTTTGCTTCTATCGCTACAGATCAAGTATGAAAGTTGAACTCGATGCTTAAATCGCTCGGATTAGTTCCTCGATCCTCCAACACAAAATTTGTCTGCTCTAAAGAGGATGATGGTGAAGTAATGTTCATCAAGATCATACGAGATGATGATGAACCTCGAAACGAGGGTCCCAATAAAGGTAAAACAACGGAAGAACTGGTAGTGGAGTACTTTGACACTTTCCCGACTAGAGACGAGCTAACCTACCATAGGTACCTAATGAGTGGCCCAATCCCTTTAATATTTCTAAGAAACCCCATCATCACGGAAGGATGCCCCTCCAACCTTAAGATACCATGCAACATTGGACATGTGCATATCGAAAAAGCTTACATCGACCTTAACTCTCCTTTTAATATCATGACCCGAATGATGTATAATTGGATCATGAGGAGAAAACTTGACCCTAGAAAAAATGCAAGTGGAGGAATTATCAATTTCACAGGAAGGATTAAAGGGATGCATGTCTTCGTAGGAAACTTCACCTATGTTGTAGACTTCATGATTGTCAAGGATATTAGTTCAATCATAGACCCTAGGTTGTCACAAGTGGTACTAGGGAGACCTTTTGTAGAAATATCCAACACGACTCATGACCCACCCGAAGGTGTTGTAAGATTCATTAAAGGGACCGATGAAGTTGCCTATAAGATGCCTCATAAGATAGAACAATACGAGTCATTGTCGAATTTAGAAAAAGAGCATACCAAATTAGTCTATCTTAGGAACGATGAAGACAAAAGAAGAGGAGTAGAGTATGTAATGAGCACGATACTAGGATTCAACAAAGAATGCTTAGAGCTTAGACCTGAATACCCAACTATAATGGATGATGAAGGTGAAGTCACGTAAGGAGGTGTGACTTCGAGTCTAGCTACAAGACTCGTTAATAAAGAAAAGCGCTTCCTGGGAGGCAACCCAATTTACTTTTCCGGCAATTAGGAGTGTCATGTGTGTTTTAATTCTTTATAGTTTGTTTTATGATGTTTGAACTATCTTGTAATCATGCTTTATTTATCTTTAACCTCGTCTTAATTTCAATCAAAGGTATTTTTGCAAATAATAAGTGTAGGGGAATTTATCCGGCTTCTGAGCCAAATTCAAACATGTTAAATGAATTGTTTAGATTAATTCGAGTCAGTTTCGAGTCATATGATTGAATTGTTAAATCTCAGGTTTATTGCAGCCTTTTGTATATGAATTAACTTATTGAATCAAGTGCATAAAATTTTTCATCAAAAACAAAAATTTTGTTTTCACATACTATGGAGACGGCGTCATAATTTACACGCGACGCCGTCACCAAGACACCTGTGACGGGGTCACAAGACGGCGTCAAATGCCCAGGTCCAAAAAACTCAAAGTTTTTAATTATTTTTGAAAATAAAACTTACACAACATTTAAAATATGTAATATTCTTTTATAAACCTGCAAAAAACCTAATGTGTTTCAAAAGCTTTAAATTTATAAGACTGAAAATACCAGATAATTATATGGAAACACACGGGTAAAAGTATAACCCACGTATGTAGTATAATCTTTTTAGGTAAGATCAGATCGTCCACAGGGATTAGAGTAGTGTTTAAATAATCAGAAAGAAAATAGACTTTAACAATTTTGAAAATAATTTTTACTTTACCAATGATAAAAGGTATGACTACTCGGATAGTTGAAAAATAACTTATAAGTGTTAGAAATGATTTGAC
>BQNB010086585.1:0-25292 GCA_026074375.1 Tanacetum coccineum | reverse complement strand
TGTTGAGTGGCTGTCCACGGGTCCCGCCACCAAACACGAAAAGTTCACCATCCAACTTTGAAACTGCAGCATAACATCTTTCAGTGGGCATGAGACTAAGAGATTTATTCAGATTATGTGATGGGGAGTAGCAGTCCAATGAAGAAAACCATGATACACCGTCATATCCGCCAATCAGAAGTATGAGTCATCAGGTAGACTATCTGAGATACTTTCGTTTCCTTTTATATCATCAAATTCCTGACGGCCCACACAAGTTTGTACTTCTGTCGTGTTACATGTTCCTTTTAGGTTCTTTGTTTCTGCTTGTGCTTGAGCCTGAAAAGTCAACAAAACGAGACGTTTACTTTTTTAGTTTAACTGTAAGTTGTAAACAAGTTGTGCAAGTCTGTCATAAAAAAAGATATAATCTGTGCATTACTTCACACTCAAATGTGAGAAGCAAAAAAGATTGATCATAGGTGATGACTGATGAGGCATAGATGAGACTGTGAGTGTCATAGGCTTGTGTCAAAGGGATAGAGCAACTAATGATTTCACCTGACCAACTTCTGAACTACATGGATCATGATGTGACCCACAAAAAGATGGATCAACTAATCTACGAAAAATCAACTTCGAGAGTCGGTAGAAATAGAGATTAATACCATATTCTGCTCCATTAAAGCAATCTCCCGTTCCAAATAGATAATCTTGTCACTCTGCGCTGCTTTGCATTCCCTCAAATCTTTATTTTTTCCAAGCAACTAATAAGCACATAAAAGATGTTTTAATACAGAAGCCAAGAACAAGCAAAGTACATAATATAACTAAGTATTCATATATTTTTAAACCTGAAACATAACACGATAACTTATATCTTCCTTCTTCTCCACAGTCATGTTATTCATCACAATAGCAGACTCATCTTCACAGTCAGAAGAAGGTGAGTCTGAGGCCACAAGGTTACGCTTTTGAGCCAGATCTTTAATCCTCGTGGTAATAAGTTCCTTCTTGTTCACTGGTTTACAAGTCGTAATATCTTTTATACTGCTTGGAAAACTCTCAGCACTATTTAAGTGACCGCCAATGAATTCTGGAGGCATATGACACACACTTTCCTTTTCCAAATACGTCTTAAAATCTTTTAAATTGCTAGGAAAACTTTTGGAACCATTTAAGTGAGTACCAACCGTTTCCGCAGGTATATTGCGCATATGTTCCTTCTCACACGGCTTGACTGTGGGAGTAAGTGTTGCACGTGGATCAGATAATGTTCGAGTTGCCATTGAGAACAATAGCAATAGCTTGTTAGTTTGGGCACGGTCCAACTCAAACCAGAAACGATGTTGAGTATAGTAATTGTCGACTAATATAGGCTTAAACTGATTCTCGATTAACACTTTACCATGCAGCTTCACACGTATTCGAACCTAATTCACAAAATCAGGTTTTCATATAAAATAGTTTGCATCATATAAGCATCAATGAAAGGGTGTATCGACTTAAAAGTTGATTGTATAAAAAGGAGTATAATAATCTACTTTAATAAAATGGGTCAAACACAGTGGAAAAGTCAAACATAACACAAGAGACTCATGATATACCTGAGCAGAATATTGTGTTCTTTGTGAGCCTTCAGAAATCCACGCATACGGGTCTATGTTCATTTGGCCCGAGCTTGCAGCCTCAAAGATGCCATGTAGGGTTCTATCAGTATAGTTGAATAGAAACAGTGGGAGGTCGGGTTTGATATTTTTCACATACCCGAAGTGTGAACCTGGTAAACCTGTTACAATTTCGGTGATTTATATTAGAGTAAAATCCAAATATTTAATATCCTAAAAAGTATTGATTTTGGGTAAATTTTAAAAACTGACCAAAGAGTTGCTTGGAAAGACATTCATTGATTGTTGTCTTATTGGTACCGAAAATGACACCACCAAGTTGATCCTTCCCTAAACCTCTGGCGTTTGATACACCATAGTCGGGATCCATGTCTGCTATATAACATGAAAAACAAAGCCCGTCAAAGGAAGCAATGACGATACTTATTATATTTTATTACAAACTTTAACGCCAAAAAAACATCAAGAATGGGTAACAAGTGCCAACATTTGTCAAAAAGTAAGCATCGAAAATGTAGAATGTTTCACAAAAAAAATTATACACAAAAACATGAACATAATTGAGTTTAGAAATATATACCTTAAACCCACAAATGCCTTTGTGTGATTGTGTTGTGTTTGACAACTTTAACTGCTAAGGTAAGTGCCAAACTGCAAGAAACATAGGCAACAAATGAGTTTTATATAGTGAAGTTGAGATGATTTAAATGACCGTACTTTATGTTTTATAATATTTGAATTATTTATAATCTTCTAAATTACTTAAGGGTTCTTTAATAATATGTTATAGAATTTTTGTTTTTCAAGCACTTGGAACTGTAAAAATCAATTTAATTTAAAATCGAATAATCTGAGTTTCAAAAGTCCAAATTCAATCTAATCGACTAATCGAGTCCAAACCAACCTGAATTCACTTCTTTTAGTTTAAGATACTCTTGTCGGTTTTCTGTTGCTTTTTGTCTTTCCTTCTGAAGAGATCTTGTAAGTTGTGTTGCTCAGCTCCTACAAATATCTGCAAAACATAATAAAGGTAAGCCAATGAATGCTATGTATTGAAATAGGTAGCAATCAATCACCGATTACTTATGATGATTTGGTTATCTTTTGTCATCTCAAGTAGACAAACGGGACAAATGGGTCATATAACAAAATAATTTACATAGAAAATGGGTCAAACTGGCTGATTGCTAATGATTGAAAGGTAAGATATTACAGATGTCCGAGGTTTACACATTAAATTTTTAGAAAATTTTGTTTCAAAATAATTGTCCATCATAAAAGAACACGTTTTAAAAAAAACATTATCATTATAGTTTTTAATTTTTGTATAATGATATTTTTACTTTTAACCAACTAGTTTTAATACTCGTGCACGCATGAGGTTTAGACATTAAATTTTAATTAAGTGTTAATTTTGCAAGTGCTGTTATTTTTTCATATTTGCATATTGAATGTCTTGTTTACCATTATTTCAGTAATTGTGAATGTGAGTTTCTCTTAATTTAAACAATTGTAATTCTAATAAATGTTTCATACCATATTAAACAAAAAAAGTTAATCTCATGTTTGTCAATTACGTTGTTGTGTGTTAATAATAATTTAGCCGTATTTAATATTAAACCAGTGTACGCATAATTTTTTTCCTGGATATCTTACTTAAACTCATAAAGAGAAAAAACATGAGTTGTTCGTATACGCACAACATCGTCTATTTATTTTATATGCACAATAATTCGTGCTTTCATATTGATATTAATAATCTTGTGCATATATATGTTGTATTTTTAAAACAATTGTTGTATTTTTAAAATATAAATTCTAAGAGTACAAAGTCTAATTGTTATTTGTTTATTTTTTGAAGTTATTAAAAAATAATAAAACTTATAAATTTACACTTAACTCCATATTAAGTATATATTTAGAATTCAACCATTAAAGTTTTATTAATTACCTCCTCTATTTTTAAGTTTTTGTTTTCTCAAATTTGACACATATATTTTTGTGTGTTTTCTTTCTCCATCAAAATTTTCAATTTTAACTTTTAATAACCAATCAGATCGCACGATTTTGCCTATGTGTCAAAATCAAGCGTTCTAATTCGTCCAATTTTTTTCTATAAGATCAAATATCATAGAAAACTTTGAAATGATGTAATTCTTTTATTATATAAAAGATTAATTCATAAGTTTTTTCAAAGTTTGATAATAATTAATTCAAATGAGGATAATATGATAAATTTGATTTGATTTATATTCCTTATTTACTTCTAGAAATAAAAGGTTATTGTCATTTGATACCACTTAATTTTGAAATGTGGATGTATGAGACGAATAAAGTACATCGTAAAGAATTTAACTTAGATACATTAGATTGATAAATAAACATTGAACACTTACAAATTAAATTGGCTTAAGATAATATATTTCTTTCTGGTAGTTTAGTAAGGGTGTGAATCTAATTATAATTGTTTCAAGGAGACTAGTCTAGTAACATAAGCGAGTTTTACAAACCAAATACATTAATACTCGAGTTGAACTAAAGGACTAATCGCGACAGCTTTAACCGATACAAATGCATCTTAGTTTTGTCGATGACATCTTTACGAAAATCCAAACGAAGAGAAACAAGCATATAACAAGTGCTAAAAGTTTTTTGGTTACGAAAATGTGTGATAATCGATCGAGAAATTACTAATTGTAAGTTGTTGAGGTAAAAGTCCGTTGGATAGAAGGAGAGACGTCCTTCCCGTATGCTTTAGTCCTCATCAAGCTTGAACAAAAAACAACGCACGTTAGCCTCGCCGCGAGTGTTATCCCAGGACCAAGCTCTAGCGTGAGAGTAAGTACAAGGTATGAGGTGAGCCGCTAGGCAGCGTAATAAGTGTGAGTAAATGCATATGATGGTTGGCTTGCATTGAATGAGCTTGGGGTATATATACTACCCCAAGCACTGTACCTGACACTCGTAGGGGAGTGGGACACCGAGCTATGCATGAGATAGGTGGCTAGGTTACTGTTCAAGCCTAGGAAACAACATCCCTAAATATCCGGGATGGCGGCGCATGCCTGGGTCTTGTTACGGACCGGTGGTCAATAGGAGTTTCCTGGATAATAGAGTGTGTTGATCTTTCTCAAGGTTCTGACATTGTTTATCCTATTGGTTGTGACTTTAACACCGGGAGGCTCGTGCCGGTAGGTGTTTGTTTATATGTCATGCCTAAGTAAATGGGTCGAGCGGTATATGCCTAGCGGTCATATACACGGACATGTCCCCCTCCCTCGTGTTGTATTATCACAAGTGATAATGCAATGCTTTAAAAGTATCACTCCATCTTCTCCTCTTTTTTAGGGCCAAATTAATGGGCTACTAGACAGATGCCATAATTACTGAGGTTAACAATAGGGGTGAGTCATACCTTAGTAATCGCAGTGATTACACGTGTCCTTTGATTCCCATCGTGTGGTTGTGATTTGTCCACGTCGGAGTTTGACACGATGCGACATTTGATCCCCCTTCCCTTTCTTCTATAAATAGGGGTCTCCTCCCATTCTTTTACACCCATTCCTTTCTTTTTACTACTCTCGCTCAGCTCGACTCCGCGCGTGTTCTTCTTCTTTTTCAAGTGTGTTCCTTCCTCCTAGGTTCTTGTATTTTGTTTCTTTTTTATTTTAATACCTTCCATCCGGATCCACCAACATGTCGTTGGGACTCTCCGATGTGATTGATATTCCGGATGCAGAACTCGCCAAACACGCCGCGGAGGCTGCCGTGCTTCCTAAATTTGACATGCACCTTCACACATTATCTTTAGATAAAACACATGTTAAATGGATTACACAAGTTTACAATATTCTGGTAGATCTGCATCCCCTCGTAGCACCCGAGTGGATGACCATGGCTGATTTGCCCGATGACGTTATTGGCTTATACTTGCATTGTGATAACCGATGATTTTTTCTAGGTCTTAGTATTCTAAAATACTATGACTCTATATCTTCTAACTACTATT
Source organism: Tanacetum coccineum (assembly GCA_026074375.1). Classification (NCBI taxonomy): domain Eukaryota; kingdom Viridiplantae; phylum Streptophyta; class Magnoliopsida; order Asterales; family Asteraceae; genus Tanacetum; species Tanacetum coccineum. The sequence goes on along the minus strand of BQNB010086585.1, from coordinate 19,676 downwards.
TCAATCAAATTTCTATAGCAAAACTCATAGTTGACTTTTGTTGACTTCTATTACGCTAAACAGTTATGGTTTAACCGACTGTCAAATATCAATTTCCTATAATAATAAATCGCTTTTGATTCAAATTTCTATTTACTAAGCATCTACAATCATATACAATCACTTACTGGGAAATCTTCCCGCGCGCAGCGAAAAACGTCACATAACGCGTACCGGCACGACAATAATTAAATTTTATGTTTAATTATCCTAGATCAATTTAATAAACTTATTCTATAAGTTATTTCATAGTTTTTAAAACGTTTGCATAAAACACGAATTTACGGGTTACGTTGGCACGTAACGGGTCTAGAAACTACACGAAATTCAAATCATGTCCCATACTAGATAGAAACACGTTAACTATAAATCAATCTCTTTTAACATTTTAAGGCGTCAAAATTTATTTTGTCAACGTTTGCTAAAATACAAGAACTTTCGGGTCACGATAAATTTGAAACTAAACTCGATAAACATCCGGACCAAAGACAAAATCGCAACTAGGATTCCTTTCCTAGGATCCTTAGCTGATTAGGACCACAAGGGAACAACAAGGCTTAATTTTAGCTAAGTTGTCTAATGCATGCATTTAACTTATTCTCATTTCATTTCAAAACACACACACTACACCAAAACATACACAAAAGCTCTCATTATTTTCTTCTTTCTTCTTTGCTCGTCCGATCCAACACACACATAAAACATATTCATATTTTTTCAATTTTTTTCAAGAACATAAGATTTAACACTTCTGGTTTAATTTAGATGGTGTTTGGGTATATAAAAAACACAACCATTTGTGTTTTTCATTTAAGTTCTAATCCTCTTCAAAACCTTACTTTGTAAGTCTCTAAATTTTACTAATCTTTGTACTTTTGGGAGTCTAATGACGCATAAATGTTAGTTGTACAAGGCGTTTCTAAAAATCAAAACTTTAAAAGTTTACAAAATAACTAAAAGGGGTGCGTTTGGTTCGGGAATTTAAACAAGGAAAAACAAGAAAAGTATCTGAGTGTCCTGGTGGTCATTTTGGTATATTAGAAATAAAATTTGAGTAAGGTTTTTGCTTATTTGGACATTCAGCTTATTTATTTAGCACTCAAAAAGCTTATTTAGTCTTATTTTGGTCTCGGCACAAAAAGGAAACGAAAAGAAATTTCGTATGTTGGCTTATTTTAAGTTTTAGCTTATTTCTTAGTTTATTCGTAGCTTATTTTTGTCAATATAAAGATTTTGAGTTTATTAGCTAGTTTCGGGCTTATTATAACTTATTTTGGGCTTAAACGGGCCTCGACCCAATAAGGAAAATAAGCGGCGGCTTATTTTGCCTTGGCTTATTATTTTTGGACTTATTATCTAGCTTATTGCCGGCTTATTTTGAAAACTAAAAGGATTTCGAACTTATGGACTTATTTTCTAGCTTATTGCGGCTTATTGGGCCTTTTGGACTTTCGGCCCAACAAGGGTAATAAGCCGTAGCTTATTTGGAGACTTATTAGTCTTGGCTTATTTACAGACTTAATTCTAATTCCTAATCGACATATTTTGTTTTGATATTCGGGAATATCAATATTTAAATCATTATGACTTATGTTGGTCGCCTTGTTTTGGAATATTAATACTAAGACTAAATTCATATTTGAGTTTTCGAAATGTTTCGCTTTTGGCGTATTATGGTGGGATACTTAGACTTATTTAAAACAAACTTGATTTTTGGATAAATATCGGACTAAAAGGGTGGAATGGCTAATGGAACTTGAACTAAACACTTTTGGATTACTAATGGGCCATAAGGCCCAATAAGTATCAAACCATATACTAAAACTTGGATTATTTTCTTATATACATCATACAACTTGTCGTCGCATGTAAATTTCTAACTAAAGTATTTCACCTTATTTAAACAAAATGGACTTTGATTTAATAATTGGATTATCTAGTGGACTTAAATTGGGGCGAATTTATTAGTTAAGACTTAACTATTGCTTTCGGGCTAACAATTAGGCTTTTGGCCCAATAAGAGAAAACAAGTAACAAATTATTGAATCGACTTGTGTAAAATTCGGGTTTATTATAGGTTTAGGATCTTCGAGATAGACATTTGAAATATGGTTCGATAAAACGTGGCGAGAATATGTGGTTTTGGCATTTTGTCGGAAATTGATTTCTTTGAGGGAAAAATGTTGGAAATAAGGTTAAAAACCTTGGGAAACATTTATAAACAAACGGGTCATGCCGAAATTTTTATAACACTTATACTTAGAAAACATGTTGTGAAAAACTTAATTTCCTACAATACGGCAAAAGTCGAAATGGGACTATTTTATTTAAACATTAATTCATAATTAATAAACGCTTATACTTGAACTCAATAAATGAACCTAAATTCATACTTATAATCATGACACGAGCTAGTTTCTAAAAACTCGACAAAAAGACAAAATAATAATATATTATTATTTTGATATCCGAATAAAAGACGAAAATATAGTTTTTATGAAAAACTCCTACAATTTATCATGTGTGTTTAAAACGTTGATAACACCCATATCGAGGATGTCTTATCTAATTAACTTGGGTTATTGGGGTAAATTGCCGGAGCATGTCTAAATTCTTATTTCTTTAATTCTCATTTCTTATATTCTAATTTATTTAATTCTTATTTCTTTAATTCATATCTTTTTAATTCTCATTTTTTAAATTCTATTTTATTTAATTTTTGTTTCTTTAATTCTTATTTCTTTAATTCTCATTTCTTAAGTTGTAGTTTATTTAATTCTTATTTCTTTAGTTCTTAATTATCTAAATCATTATTTCCTTAATCCTCAGTTACTTAACTCTCATTTCGTATACGTCTTCTTATCTATTAAAAATCTCACGTCTTTAATGTCGTTACTTAATTTCTTGATCACTTATCATCGAAGTTATCTCTTCTTAAATAATACGTATTAGTATCGCACTTTGACCTAAGTGCATCGAGTCAAACTATTCAACCACCACACATCTATGATACGAAACTTTTTACGACATTTATACAAACACTTTTACAAACTCTATTACAAACGCTTGTACATTAAGTCGTTTTCATATAACATATCACTAAGGTAAAACTTATTAATAGGTCGTGGTCGGGCACCGTTGCGCGTTAGTTAGTGATCATCTATTTTCAGCTACTACCATCTTTATTTGAGGTGAGTTCTCGTAGCCTCACTTTTTAAACTATTTTCCGTTGGGGGAAAATGATACTCAAGTGTATTTCAAACTACTTTTACTTCTGTGCAAAACTTCTTATTCTTTGGACAATGCTATGTGCCTATGATATGCGTATGTGAATGCCACTACATCTATTCATGCAAGTTCTATCTAAACGTCTGCATAAGATTACTTAGCCGACTGTGTAGCTCCAGCTGGTAGGCGATAGGTTTGGAAATCTATAAGCGCGTGGAACACTATTGATTTGTTGATTGGGTTTGGACTGCTATGGTATGATGTGTTGTTATGTTGGAAATCTAATTACTATTGCTTGCATTCTGCTTTCATATTGCACTATTGTCCACTATTAAATTCTATCACAGCAACTGGGTTTACCTTTAAACCTACGAGCTCACCAACTTTATGTTGATCTTTCGAGTATCATTTTCAGGTGTGATCAACATTTATTATTTGAATGTATTGATAATCAAAGATCTCCACTACAAGGATGTTCTCTAAAGACAAGAGTTCCACTATTTAAGATTTGATTTTGTGAAACATTGTAACCTAAATTTCTTGAAATCAAGTATGGTATAATCTTGTATCTTATGCGATGTAATCAAAACGTCACACCTCGTATTTCCGCTCTTAGCGGGGTGTGACAAATTGGTATCAGAGTTTAAGGTTACAGAGAATGCTGGTTTTTCTTAAATAAAAACCAACTATAACCAAACTAAAGTTTTCATAAAACCCCGGACATGATAAGAGTTGATTAGCCCAAGCATTTCATCATTTTTCCTAAATTATGCATAGCCTGATCAACTATGCATAATTCATGAAGGACCATGGAATGATAGGGGTAGTTTCCTTGAGTTATGTTTGGGTGAGCATAAAATCCTAAGATCACCTGAAAATGCCTTGACCATGAACGTACATGTTACATACATGTACTTTCACCTTATACCCTTGCATATAATTCTCTATGCTTGCTATTATCTGAATCATCATTGCTTACTCTTACATGTTGCCTTGTTGCATTACATGTCGCCTTGCATGTTTGTCATATTCTTATTTTCTTACCACTATCGCTCATACTTTGCAGGCATATACTATGATTTTCTATTTTGGATGCTATACTAGACATTATTCCGGATACGTCCCAAGATTGAGTTCTCGGACGACCAACGTCGAATACATTATTATCTTGGATATATTATTTTGGTTATACTATTTGGGATACATTATTTTGAAATATCTTCTCTATATACTAATTTGGGTACACAACTACACAGTTGTTGCCCCATGCTATTATGTCACGGTTGTCACATGCCTTGTCTCCCCTCACACTGCTCACTTTGTTTGAAGGTCTGAATACACTGCATTCTAAGTCGAGGAATTGGATTACATACTTAGTCGCAATAGGAAAAACACATTGATCAACGTAATCGCAATTAGTGGTCCCTTTATACAATTTGGGCTTTAGAGACTACAAATAGGACAACATGATTCATGAGAGAGTGATAACACTAGGCTGAATTCCTTACATTAGCCGTGGTAACAGTGCCACCCTAGTGTTTGTGTTCTAGAGATGGTACCCATATGGACGACCCAAAGTCTTTCGGTCAAAATTCTTATACAATTGAAATGTTTTCTTACAAAACTTACGAAGTACAAAAATTTAAGATTTTCTATGGTTGATGGTTTTAAATATAAATCGTTTTGAACACATGTTCAAATGTTAATTTTCTTGAAATTCAAAAATCAAGACCACTGATGTGCTGTCGTGTAGGGTCAATTTATTGATTACCAAGTTTTAAATTTATATTTAGCCGACTTATCCTAAAACAACACTTTAACGGGCAGTGTACCCGATCGGGTGGAGTTTCGTGGTAAGTAGGGTGTCGAACACTAAGAGTGAGATCGTTAACCTTATAATCTATGAGTATTTTAATTACTCTAATTAAGTTAATTCTAGTTACTTGTTAAACCTATGCTATGAACGCTTTTAACGATAGATGGGGGGTTTTCAGCCTGAGAGACTGGCACAGGTTTTATGGTGACAATAATCAATTCTAAACACAATAAACATGCAAGAAAACAATCAGAATATAAAAGAGCGGTACAAGCCAAATAATAGAAAACTGTATTAGCCATATTAAATCCGATTAAATGCTGGTTTGTTTATTTAGTGCAATGATTTCTTATCTCGAAGTGGCATATCATTCTTAAGACTTAGGCGGGACATCATCCTAAGACCTAGACACGTTGAATCCTGTCACAATTAACGCATCCCGCTCAAGCATCCTTTTGTTTTAATATTAATCTTTCTAGGATTAAAGCAATGGTGATCTTGTCAAACCCTAGGCCAATCGGGACTTATCCATTTACTGTTTGATAGGTATTTTTAACTGGTAGTCCACTATCAAATCTTCTATCAATGAATCTAAGAACATACTTGGAGGAAACATTACGGGTCACCTGCCGGTCCAACTAAGCTCTTAATTTAAAGACAAAGACAGAACGTTATTTGTGATCCTATTGGTCCAGTAATATAAAACACGATATGGAGAGCTATCCTAGTATCTAGCTCACTTGTTAGGCGTAACTAGACCCAGTTGAATGATAGGTCGCATATTCAAACACGTAGACAAGTATCATGTGATAAACATAATTAAACTTTCAATGATAAATTAAGAAAATCAATTTTAAAACAAACCAAACATTAAATCTTCATTAAGATGGCTAATACCCAAGGGTATTAGCCCATAACCATTGTAATTATACAAGCGTGATCAAATAACCAAGGTAAACTAAACGTTTTACCAAACGATACCAAAAATTAAATGATTACAAGAGTATAGGAATTACACGGTGTCTTCTATGGAATCGTGATCGATGCTTGACCTTTGTTGCTCTTCTTTTCTTTAGAAAATCGTCTTTTATGTGTATGGTATGAAGAATATGATTTTGCACACTGAAAACTCGTTTTTGAGTCTTCTATTTATAGTCTCTGAAAAAGCCTGGATATGCCGTATTCGGCTAGGCCAATACGGCGTATTGGGGTGTATCCCTTGGAGTGCGCGCAAAGTTTAAGATCAGTATAATATACATTCCCAAAATAATAATATCTTCGTATATCTGAATAGTTATCTTCATGGATACGGCGTATGGCAGAAGGTGAATACGCCGTATTGGGAATTGGTTAAACGTGTTTTCTTGTGAAGACTTGGCGCTGATACGCCGTATCTCTTTTGCTGGATATGGCGTATTGGTCAGAATTGAGTAATCTTCAAATGTCTTCGTTTTAGCTCCAAAATATGCGCCTTTTAGCATGTCTTCACAAATCACTCCTCAATTACTGCAAATAACACTTTTAAACAATTAAGTACGAATTCTTGCAATAATTATACAAAAGTGGTTAGTTTATTCAGGATAAATGATGGTATAAATGTGACGTTATTTGATGTCATCAAATATCCCCCCACTTGAATCCTACTTGTCCTCAAGTAGACTCTAGATTATATTGAAAATGTATCTTAACCGAAGCCAAGGATTTTTCCGTTTAAGCACTTCTTTTGTTTTAATCACCTGTACAAGACCAAGCACCTCACGAAATATGGAAATGAAATCACTCAGATCACTCAACTAATCTAGGGTGTAACATTTAAGAGGTACACTTAATTGCTCGGTCGTGATTAGCTTCGTATCATAAGCTTGGCAAGGATACACATCTCCACCACTAGAGCTAAGGAAAAACAAGTCAAAAGGTAAATTGGGTTTTATTAAAGGCTAAGGGTAAATCATTCTAACAATCTTTCACCGATAGTACCACCCCAACAAGGCAGCTGAAGCACACATACACGGCCGTAACGACGGAATAGACATGTGTGTTCAAACACATCTTCATTCGAGTTTAACCAAAGGTTAGGATGAAGAATGATATAAGGCAGGGATCTTCTAGTTTTCACCAAAAGTCGTAAACCAACAAGGAGGCTAAATCACGTATACATGGCCGTAACGACGAAATAGACATGCATGACCCAATCCAAACCTCGTTCGAGTAAAACCTAAGGTTAATTGCTAGGAATGGGAAGTAAATTGTTGTTAAATAAAATTCACAAAACAAATAGATTAAGCTTGAACAAATAAGGTAGTTGCTAGTAACTTTTCCCCGACCGTTCCATGATAAAGACTCGAAATATATACAAACGCCTCGATCATAGAGATGACAAAGACAACCTAAGTTGGCGTTCCTATAACGGTCAACTTCCCTTACATCCCAAACTTACATACTTTTACAAAAGCGGCGATATCGGCCACTTAATACAAAACTATACATCGTTGATTTTTAATCCACGAATAATCGATCCTTCTAAGAATTTCATCGGTTAAAGTTTAGCGAACCGACTATAAAACTTCCTTCTCTTTTTTGATGCATTTTCTATTTTTCCCATTTTTTTCTTTTTTTTCATAACATAAACCTCAGTGCAATTTCACCGTCTTTACAATTATAATTTTTCCGGATAATTTTTCCTTCAACACTTCACTTCAGACATAATACATAATCGCGAAAGTAGCAAAATACACGAGCTATATATTTTCCCATTGCATTGTGCAATTTTCCTGACCATAACAGAGATAGAAAATTTTACTTTGACACAGGAAATACAAAACTTTACACAAAAGCAACTAGCAACTTTGATAAAGTAGGCTTAATCTACAAGGTAGGCTAAGGTGTAAAGGTGTAACGAAATAGACATATGGTGTAAAAAAGAAAGGAATGGCTCAACAGGTTTTTTTAGGGGATCTTACTCTTAAGATGAGAGTAAACAAAGGTTTACACGGGATTTAACTAACCAGTGTAGTTAGTTAATTTTACAACATTTAGGCTTTTTGGTGTATTCTTAGAAATTTACCAGTTAAAAATGTTTCTCCATCTAAATCCATAGTACTCATCGTTGTGGTCTCGAGTGATATACCAAGCCAAGTTTTAAAGTCCACTACATCACCGACATACTCATAGATTTTGTGGAATTTTTACTAAACGTTTGGAAACGGAATAGGCTTAATTCTCACAACGAGGTCATGTAACTAGTAATTTTTACAAAAGTTATGCTAGAAAAAATTTCAAATTTGACATAATTTAAGCATATTAGCATGTTATTTAAAAAAATGACAAGTAGGCGTTCTAATTCTCCACCCCCACTTAGTTTATACAACGTCCTCGTTGTATAGATAAGACAATAAAGAAAATGAGAAATAGAATTAGAACGAGGAACTCCCCTGATATGTTGCTCGGGATGATTCTCCAATTTGAGTTTCTTGAGCACAAGTGTGTTGACGAGGCTTCAGAATGCTCGTATGAGTTCAACACACGTCTTTTTCAGAGTATACCATAGCGTCGATTTCCTTATAGCAAGGTCCTGGATAAAAGATTAGAAGACAAAGGTGGAATTCCTATCTCGTTATACAATGGTTATAATGCAGGAAAACAATTAAACACACAGTTGTACAAGGATCAATACGCCATATCCCAAACCCTAGGATACGCCGTATTATTCCTGTAAAAACAATTAAAATTTTTAAAGTACTGGAAATTAAATTACAGACTAATAACGTCCAGACACATCTATACGCCGTATCCAGAGGGGTTCGATACGCCGTATGGAGTGTCTGGGAAGACAGACTCGTGCAAACAAACAATTAATAATTCAAACAATTTAAAAATGATCGGGTTGTCTCCCGGGAAGCACTTTTGTTTCAGCTAGTCGTTAAGTTCGACTGTTTCCTTTCCAGCTTTCACACTCTTCTTCACCAGCATTATGTCAATACATGTTCCATGCAAAGGTTTTTGAAATCTTGAGCTTGTAATCAATGAGCTATGTCACTGAACTTACTGCCAGACTTGATTCTATAACACACAAGTAAACCAATATCATAATATATATATATAAAAGTTTCATAAATTACTGTACATAATAAGTCCACAAAAGATAATAATCAAGAGAGTGAGAGAGTAGAGATCAAGGGTCGGGCTGGTCATCAGTCTGAGGGGCTGCGGAGGAGTTGGCATCGCCTGTCTAGGGTCTGACACGCCTCTCATAGGATAGTCGTGAGCTGCCGACAAAGGGTGCTGTCAAATGCCTGATAAGTACGACCATTGGCATCCATAAGCTGTGTCATACAGCTGATCATCCAGGTGGAGACTCTGGTCTGCTCGATAATAGAGCTCTCGACAACTCCTCATAAGCCCACAACACTCTGTCATAGCTTGCGCACCTCCTCTTCGAGCCTATCGATCCTCTGTGACATAGTCCGGGGCTGAGGAGCGGGTAGCAGCGACTGAGGTGCCTGCACAGGTGCTGGAACAGGCCTGACCTCCATAGTGCTGCAGGCGCTACACTTCAGCTGCTCCAGGGTACCAGAGTAGGAAATCTTGCTGAACTCTCTAGTCTCTGACGGATACCTAGTCCTATGTATTTACGAACCTCGCACAGATGTTGAGCCTAACAAGCTTATGTAAATCAATAACCGGAAGCTCGCTAACAACCACCAACAAACCTCTCAACCCCTGATCACCAACTAAACCAAAATGAGATGCCAAACGCCCAATAAAGTGACCTTCAGACAACCTAGCCCCAATCTTCCTCCCCTCAGCATGTCTAAACAAATACTGTGCTAGCAGATATGGGACGTTAGCAGTCCCATAGTCCATGGTCCGCAAATAGAAGAGATCAAACCCAATCACCTTCTCCTCCCCCTGTCCTCTACCAGAAATACTACATGAAATCATCTTGTGGAATAGTCTCCTCACAGGGTCTCTGATGTGAAGATAGAAGGGAGCAGGCCCCAAGAAGTCCTTGTTAAACGATATCTCCATCTAGTAATCCCTAAGATCCCCTTTGTCATGGATTACTCTCTCACTACCATACCAATAAGCTCTAAACCCAGGCTCTGCCATCTCCTCCTCAGAATGCAAACCCAACGCCAAAATATCCTGCCTCCATGTAATCCTCCTCCTAGCTCCACCGAGCTAAAAACACAGTGTATCAGCAACATTAAGCCCCATCTTAGTATCACTCATTCGCCTGTCTAGGGTCTGACACACCTCTCATAGGATAGTTGTGAGCTGCCAACAAAGGGTGTTGTCAAATGCCTGATAAGTACGACCATGGGCATCCATAAGTTGCGTCATACAACTGATCATCCAGGTGGAGACTCTGGTCTGCTCGGTAATAGAGCTCTCGAAAACTCCTCGTAAGCCCACAACACTCTGTCGTAGCTCGCGTACCTCCTCCTCGAGCCTATCGATCCTCTGTGACATAGTCTGGGGCTGAGGAGCGGGTGGCGGCGGCTGAGGTACCTGTACGGGTGCTAGAACAGCCTGAGCACTCTCGTCATCTGCATGAGCATCCTCGGCGGCTCCAGGGGCACCAGCCGCAGCAGCCTGCTGCCTCTCTGGTCCCGGGGCTACCCAAGCCCATGTATCGCCGAACCTCGCACAAATGTTGAGCCTAGCAAGCTCATGTAAATCAATAACCGGAAGCTCGCTGACAACCACTGACAAACCTCTCAACCCCTGATCACCAACTAAACCAAAATGAGCCGCCAGACGCCCAATGAAGTGACCTCCAGACAACCTAGCCCCACTCTTCCTTCCCTTAGCATGTCTAAACAAATATTCTGCTAGCAGATATAGGACATTAGCAGTCTCGCGGTCCATGGTCCGCAAATAGAAGAGGTCGACCCTAGTCACCTTCTCGCCCCTGTCCTCTACCAAAAATACTACATGCAATCATCCTGTGGCATAGTCTCCTCACAGGGTCTCTGATGTGAACATAGGAGGGAGTAGGCCCCAAGAAGTCCCTGTCGGACGAGATCTACATCCAATAATCCCTAAGATCCCCCTTGTCGGGGATCACTCTCTCACAACCAGACCAATAAGCTCCGAACCCAGGCTCTGCCATCTCCTCCTCAGAATGCAAACCTAACGCCAAAATAAAATGCCTCCAAGTCATCCTCCTCCTAGCTTTACCGAGCTGAAAACATAATGTATCAGCAACATCAAGCCCCATCTCAGTATCACTCATCCTACAAGTGCTAAAGAACTCTAGCATGAACTCTCGAACCAATGGTGCCCTCACCTCAAACAACCTCCTCCACGCATGGCTAGTAAACAATGTCTGCCTATCATCTCCAGCATACACCATACTCAACCTATCCCCCAGAGTCTGTCTCATACCATCAGTTAATCCAACAAAATCTAACACATGTACCCGGTTAACTGGCCTATCTCATATCATCTCGAGTCAGTACTCGTAACTGTGTACAATACCCTTATCATATCCATCGACCTAGTATCTGAGCCATGGGTGTCTTAGGTCACGGTGTGGTAAAGGTGCCATATCTGTAAAAAGTCTGAGTTAGTACATAGATAAACAATTTTCTAACAGTTCTGTTTCTGGGGCAGATACGGCGTATTGGGTGGATAACATACGCCGTATAAGGATTTTTATGAAGATATTGCGTATAGAGCGTAAAATTTGGGTTTTCCCCCATCTTTACCCGTTTGACCCACAGCTTTTAACAATGCAATATCCACAGGTTTCAGCCTTAAACTAACTCAAAAAGGGGGGCATACAATAGTCATACGGAAAATCCTAAATCTAAATCCAACTTCTAAACCCTAACCTTAATTCTCATTCAAAAAAGAAAGAAATAGATTGAGCAAACATACCTTGTGATTAGGGTCTGAAAGATATAACAAACAATGGATTGAGATTAAGATTAAGGGTGCGGTAATTTTTGTTTTTAAAATGAGAGTAAAAAGTGTATGTGAAAAGGAATCCGGCTTATTAGCTGGGTTTTTATACCTACGCTGAATACGCCGTATTGGGAAGTGTCCAATACGCCGTATTGGACATCATTGTTTGATTTAGTCAAAGCAGTTTAAAAATGGTTGATACGGCGTATAGATGTTGCCATGATACGCCATATTCATTTGTGAGGGCCAATTTTTCAAAGATTTTAATAAAGTAAAGAAGAATGTACCTTGGCCTCCACAATATTCTTGTGTGAGCACCATTCTTATAGTACCGTTTAGGGTCGAACGGGATGCCGAATGGCACATACAAATTTTTGATGAGATTTAATGGCATCCAGTTGTTAAAACAATTCCAACTCACGATATCAGCATCCAATGTTATGATAAAAATTTCCTCGTTGAAAACTTTATTGGTTTTATCGTGATTTGTACTTGGAAGTTCATTTGATCTTTTAGTATCGATGTTTAATATGTTACTTCCAGAAAGTTGTGTTATATCGATATTGTCATCATTGTCCTTGATCGTTTTTGGAATATTGGAAAAAATTACGTTTAGAGAAAATGAGTCATTAAGGCATAAAACGTTTTGTTCCTTTTCATCATATTCGGACAATGACGTTTTGAATTTATCGATATGTTGAGAACTTACAGAGGGTTCATTTAGTGGGTCAAATTTAGACTTAAATCATTATAAACGATGGCTGGGAATTCATTCTCAAAGTCTTTAAAGAAGTCTAAATCGTCAAAGTAACCAATCGTAAGTTCTGGTGACGGAGATGACGGCAAGTTGACTTTATCATTTTCATCTTCAGAATCCGTTTTTAAATTATCGACAGAAATTATTTTTACAAGAAAATGAATTTTCGTCAAAAACTACCATGTAATCTTCATCGTCGGATTCGTCAAATGATATTTTAAAGTCAATTTCGTTATTGTCAAGTGGACTTACCGTAGGTTCACATGATAATGCATCGTCCAAGACTATAGCTGGGTATTCAGTTTCGAGATCCGTGAAGCTATCGTCCTTATTTTCTTAATATTCCATCTTCCCGTACCTGGCAGATTGCCAATTAAATGCTCGACCTTGTCTTCGAGCTTTTTCTTCTTCGAGTCTGATGTATTCTTCCATAGTGATGTTTGGATCATCCATGGTAAACCTATGCTGGAAATCAGAAACAAAGAAACGAACAACAAGGCAGAGTACTTTATGAAAGCAATTAAATAAAGCTGGAATTTAAACACACAATTAAATCACATAATTAAATTAATCTAAGCTAATGGTTAGAAATACTAAAAATATTAAAGGTTAAACTTTTTCACTCCCCGGTAACGGCGTCAAAAACTTAATGTGCTGTCGTGTAGGGTCAATTTATTGATTACCAAGTTTTAAATTTATATTTAGCCGACTTAGCCGATCGGGTGAAGTTTCGTGGTAAGTAGGGTGTCGAACACTAAGTGCGAGGTCGTTAACCTTATAATCTATCAGTGTTTTAATTACTCTAATTAAGTTAATTCTAATTACTTGTTAAACCTATGCTATGTACGCTTCTAACGATAGATGGGGGGTTTTCAGCCTGAGAGACTGGCACAGGTTTTATGGTGACAATAATCAATTCTAAACACAATAAACATGCAAGAAAACAATCAGAAGATAAAAGAGCAGTACAAGCCGAATAATAAAAAACTGTATTAGCCATATTAAATCCAATTAAATGCTGGTTTGTTTGTTTAGTGCAATGATTTCTTATCTTGAAGCGACATATCATTCTTAAGACTTAGGCGGGACATCATCCTAAGACCTAGACACGTTGAATCCTGTCACAATTAACGCATCCGCATAAAGCATCCTTTTAGTTTAATTATAATCTATCTAGGGATTATAGCAATGGTGATCTTGATAAACCCTAGCCCATTGAGACTTTACCCACTTACTGTTTGACGGTATTTTATATACTGGTAGTCCACTATTCAAATCTTTATCAATTAATCAAGAACATACTTGTTGAAACATTATGGGTCACCTGTTGGTCCAACCAAGCACTTAATTTAAAGACAAAGACAGAATGTTATTTGTGATCCTATTAGTCCAGTAATATAAAACACGATATGGAGAGCTATCTCAGTATCTAGCTCGCTTGTTAGGCATAACTAGACCCAGTTGAATGATAGGTCGCATATTCAAACACGTAGACAAGTATCATGTGATAAACATAATTAAACTCTCAACGATAAATTAAGAAAATCGATTTTAAAACAAACCAAACATTAAATCTTCATTAAGATATTGTAATTATACAAGCGCGATCAAATATCCAAGGTAAACTAAACGTTTTACCGAAGGATACCAAAAATTAAATGATTACAAGAGTATAGGAATTACACAGTGTATTCTATAGAATCGTGATCGATGCTTGACCTTTGTTGCTATTTTTTTCTTTAGAAAATCGTCTTTTATGTGTATGGTATGAAGAATATGATTTGGCACACTGAAAACTCATTTTTGAGTCTTTTATTTATAATCTCTGAAAAAGCCTGGATACGCCGTATTGGGCTAGGCTAATACGGCGTATTGGGGTGTATCCCTTGGAGCGCGCGCAAAGTTTAAGATCAGTATAATATACATTCCTAAAATAATAATATCTTCGTATCTCTGAATAGTTATCTTCATGGATACGGCGTATGGCAGAAGGTGAATATGCTGTATTGGGAATTGATTGAACGCGTTTTCTTATGAAGACTTGGCGCTGATACGCCGTATCTCTTTTGCTGGATATGGTGTATTGGTCAGAATTGAGTAATCTTCAAATGTCTTCGTTATAGCTCCAAAATATACGCCTTTTAGCATGTCTTCATAAATCACTCCTCAATTACTGCAAATAACACTTTTAAACAATTAAGTACCACTTCTTTCAATAATTATACAAAAGTGGTTAGTTTATTCAGGATAAATGATGGTATAAATGTGACGTTATTTGATTTCATCAACCAAATATGAAAAATCTCTTAAGTCAATACTCATATTTTTACAGACATCTTTTCACATGACTACAGTTAACGAAAACTTTAAACAATGTTGCTCCAAACTACATTTATGGTCAAAATTTTAAAACCATGCCTCTGAAAAGGGACACGCACTACGTCTACGCACGATTTGGCCATTAGAAACGAACCGAGCATCGCTGATTATCAATAAAAATTTTCGAATGCTCCAAACCATTAACACCAGATTTTGCACTCAGAAACCTTAATTTCTAGATCATCATCTTCAAACATCTCATACGCCCGACTACACATCCCTCCTTGATGTTTTCACATTAAGGGCTGTCTTCTGAAATTCTCTTTAATATCAACTATGAGATTTTTAGCAATGTTCATCCTCATTGTTCAAACTCTAACTGGTCCTACCCTTTCTTTTCGGTACGACGTCAACAACTATGCTTACTCTTCGTAGGCAATAAGGATGCCATCGTCGCGACCCTCTACTAACCTCGCTCACGCTACTCGACTTAATATGAGAACCTTCTTACGAAACATGTACATAAAACTCTTGTAGTGTGTATGGATAAGACACTGTGTATCATACAAATATCATCTTCATAATTTTAATTCAAGACTATGACTACCAACACCATACTACGAATTTGATATTCCTTCATATTTCTTTCAATTTCCTTGAAACAACCTTCCTCACATTAGGAAGCTTTCATTCATACTTCTTCAATCTTTGTATATGGCGATCGTTCCTCCATTCGAAGATGCATTCCTAATAAACTTTATATCCCATGTAGTTCTTACCTCGATATTTGGCCAACCATTCCTTTCCTTAATGATTTCCTCAGTAACAAATTGTTCCCCATCTACAAATTTTGTAACTAGCACTATATCTAATCTCTTCGATTTATGATTTATATGACGATACAAAGAAGAAGTCGCAAAACAAATTTTGGCACCAGACGTCAGACGCAAGCAGACCATTTTGGATTCTGTTGAAGACTATATAGAGAATGATTGATCCTCCTCTCTCTGATAGATACATGATGTTCTGCAATACGACGCCTCCTCCATCACCGTCTTTATAAATTTCTCTCTGAATGACTCACTTGCCTCGATTTTATCCCTAACCTTCTTTGCCAATCTCATCAATCTAAACCCTAGATACCCATTTGTTTGTTTTAAGCGAACCTCGAATTGAGCAGACTTTTTAAAAGCGTTAAGTTTGTGATAACAACTTGGTGCTTAGCTTAATTTCATGACAGTTCTTGTTTGATTGAGTTGTGAAGTTAAGTTAGGTTCAAAGTTGTTACTTGGCTTAAGGTTTATGATAATTTTGCCCAAGGACGAGAGAGCTTACGTTCGCCTATATAGCCGCTTGATAGATTACTTTAGAATGACACTCCTTTTTACTTAGTAGGATAAGCTTGGATAGAAATGCTATGATTTCAACGTTTAAAGTATTTGACTGTTGATCCCAACTTAAGATCGGTTAATACATTTTTATATCAAATTCCCTATAAAAATGCTTACAAATATTTTTTAATGAAGAAATAGCCTTTCATTGATCCCTATGTTTTGGTAGTATAGAGGGTGGCTTAGATCTTATTAATCCTGATATTATACTTACCATGTTGGACTTGAGATTAATGGGGTACTATGGTAGCTTGACATCTATCCCTAATGTAGGAATTAACCAAATTGCCGCCTTTGTCACATTAAATACTTAAAAAATATAGGAACTCTTTCAGAGGGGGTTAATAATTGGTTTAGATTATAGATTGGTCTTAAGGGTAGTTGGGGTTTAACCACTGCAAGCTTGGATGTGCTGCTCGTGTGATCGTAGGGGAATGTGGGATCGCAGAGTAAGCATAGGACCGACCTTAAATGAAAATTCAGGTCTATCGACTTTAGAACCACTAATGGAACTTATTGAACATTGCATAGGAAAATGTAATCATAGTATTGGTAATAAAATGGTTAGGTTAGCATGCCTTTCTCCCTGATATATTCTATCTATTTATTTTATTGCATTTACTTTTCTGTAATTCTTAAAATCAATCTAAAAACCATTTTCCAACGTGACAATAATCAAATTAAACTATTTAACCTTAGCTCTTGGACGACCTATGATTTACCAAACTACTGCACTATATACGACCAGGTTCTCTGCCCGTTAGTGCGTGTATCGGTAATCAAGTTTTATAAATTTAAAACTTGAACAAAATATATTTAAAGCAAAATACGCATCAAGTTTTTGGCGCCGCTGTCGGGGAGCTAAATTTAGTTATAATTTGATATGAGTAAAACCAATGATTCTGAGTCTACTGTCAATGAATATCTGACAAAAATCAGGAGTGGCAGTGGGCCGGGAATTGTTAAACTTTTATTCGAAGAAAATATAAAATTCAAATTCTGGGGACAATGCATCGATGAACTAAAAGAAAACCTATTCTACGAAAGAAATAACGAAAACCCTCATGCACACATGTCTAATATCACCGAAATTATCAAGCTTTTCCACTCCCCAGAAGTTGCAAGAGACCAGGTTATGTTAATGGCTTTTCCATTTACCTTAAAGGGAAAAGTTTAACAATGGATAAAACGATTGCCTGCAGGGTTAATCACAACCTAGGAATTGTTCAAACAAGTCTTCTTGAATGAATATCGTCCTCCTCTCAAAATCATTAAACAAATTGAATCTGTTAGGAACTTCAAACAAAAACTCAACGAGCCATTGCACTATTAATGAGAAAGATTCACTGAATCCCTCTTTAATTGTCTCGAACACAAGATAAACAAACATGAACATAAGTATGTGGAAGGAAGAATTTCAAAGTTAGAAGAAACTCTACATAATTTCATCAAAGAATCCCGACTAAGGCAGAAGGATAGTGAAAATATGGTATAGGGAATCAAGAAATCTTGCAAACAAACCTTTAAAACTCAAGCTTCCTTTATTAAGGAAATAGAAATTCACTTAGGAAGAATTGCAAAAATAATACAAGATAGAGAAACAGGAAGTCTTCCGAGCTCTACTAAAACCAATCCAAGAGGATTAGCTAATGCCATAACAACTAGAAGCGGACTAAATTACAAACTTCCTAAAAATCCTCTTAAAAATATAACAACTTCACAAGAGGAGCTAATAACAAAAACCACAATCTCGAACGGTAAGAAGAAGTCCAATAATCCTAGGAAACCCATGGAATCTTTCGATCACTCTATCCCTTTCCTTAGACGACTTAAAAATAAAAAAGAAAAAGAATAATTCAAAAAGTTCTTTGAAAATCTTTAACAACTCAGTATAAACATCCCGTTTTTAAGGCTTTAGAGCAAATGCCCAAATATGCTAAATTTATGAAAGATCTTCTTGCCAGAAAAGAAAAAACAGAAGAAACATCTAAAATAGTTTTAAACGAAAGGTGTTCTGCAGTGCTCCTAAATAAAATACCATTCAAAGAAAAAGATCCTGGAAGCTTCACTATCCCCCGTGTAATAGGAAAAGTAGGCATTAACAAAGCTCCGTTTGACATTGGGGCCAACATTAGTCTTTTGCCATACTCTATGTACACTAGGCTGGATCTTGGTGAATTAAAACCAACCCGCATGTGTATCGAATTAGCAAACAAATCTACCCAATATCCTAGGGGGATTGCTGAGAATGTCATTGTAAAGATTGACAAATTTATTTTCCCTGTGGATTTTGTAGTGCTAGATATGAAAGAAGACCACAAGATTCCAATAATTCTTGGTAGACCATTCTTAGCCACAGCTCATGCAATGATCGATGTATTTAATAAGAAAATATCCTTCGAAGTGGGAAATGAAACAATAACATTTGACATTGAGAAATCAATGAAATTTTCCACTACTGAAGATGACGAATGTCTCTCTGTTGATCTAATTGATAATGTAGTCTCAGACCTTGTCAAGGAAATTCTCCCTCCAAGTACTCTTGATTCATTCCTATTTGAACCAATCATAAATTACCAACAAGAAATTAATTCCAATCTATGGGAAGAAGAGGAAGATTACTCAGAATATTTAGATAAATCAGGACTACCATCCTACCCTGATAATTGGGAACCAATCAGACCAACTTTATTCTCCACCAATTCGATTGAAGCTGAAAAATAGCCTCCTAAACTTAAGGAACATCCATCCCATCTTGAATATGCCTTCTTGAACAATAACCAAGAATTTCCAGTTATCATCTCCTCTTTATTAAACACCCAGGAAAAAGAATCACTCTTGAAGGTTTTGACGCAACACAAGGCTGCGTTAGCATGGAAAGTTGTTGATATCAAAGGCATAAGTCCTTCATTTTGTACTCATAAAATTCTAATGGAAGACAATTTTAAACCAGTAGTACAACCATAGCAAAGACTCAATCCTAAGGTTCAAGATGTGGTAAAAGCTGAGATAGTCAAGCTACTCGATAGCGGACTAATTTACACCATTTCTGATAGTCCCTGGGTTAGCCCCATTCATGTAGTTCCTAAAAAAGAGGGGGTAACCGTAATAACAAACAAAAATAATAAGCTTGTTCCAACCAGAACAATCACCGGATAAAGGGTATGCATTAATTATAGAAAACTCAATGACGCCACTCGAAAGGATAATTTTC
>BQNB010086584.1:0-18144 GCA_026074375.1 Tanacetum coccineum | reverse complement strand
ATCGATTTGTTTTTTCAAATTTTTGAACTTTTTTTCAAATATTCAATTTGAAAAATATCGATTTTTTTTTCGAATTTTTGAATTTTTTTTTCCAATTTTCAAACTTTTTTTCAAATTTTCGAATTTATTTATACATATATATGTGTATATATACATATATATGTGTATATATATATGTATATATATGTATATGTATATAGACACATATATATACATATCAGGGTTCTAAATAGCGCCGCTGTAGCGCGCTATAGCGGCGCCATAGCGCGAGGCGTAGCCTCCACGTTACGAAACAGGCCAAGGCGTCGCCTTTAGGCGTGGCGTGCAATAAAGCGTGATAAAGCGTGATATAGCGCGCTATAGCGCAAGGTGTGGCGCGTTTTTTTGAAGCTTTTAAGAGATTTATTTTTTTTGAATTTTTTTAAAGATATTTATTGGACTTGAGGTTATTTACAAGTATTTATGATTTGGGTTGCATGAGATTCGTGCTTAGTAACTCTATAACTCAATTTTAAGCCTTTTTTTTGAACGGCAATTAGAAATTTTATTAAAAAATGCTAGTAAGAAGCTAGCAAGAAAAAGTCACACGCAAATCGATCCAACAGACAAAAGAAAAAAGAAACAGAATAAGTTCTAACGATACAAAACAAACAGCAAAAAACCGACGGACTGCTGAAATCAGAGGAGATCCCAACGCGACGCCTAAAAAAGACCTCCATGGACAAAGCCGAAACAACCCGGTGTACTCGTTCCACAAATGAAAAGAGATCTAACCGGCATTCTTTGTTGTCTTTTTAATGCATTGTGTAGGAGAATAGTTGCTTTTACATTGCATAAACTCCAAATCTGTAAATTTCACTTGGAAAATAATAGTTCCATATATGTAATTGCAGTGATGAGAGAACGACCTTGAATATTCCCTTTGGCGATCTCTGTTTAAGCTCCAGCGTTTTCTGAATACTCTAGTGTTTTTTCTCGTCAGTAATTAGAGGACCCAAATAATCAAAGCCACGTAGAACAAGACTGCTTTAGGCAATGTTCTAGATCTTCCTGGGGTGGGTAGATGGAGACAACAATGCTTAGAATCATTTGCAACTTCTTGGGATATTAACTCAAAGAGACGTTAGTCGATGGGAGTTAACATCCGCATTATCTTCAATGGGTATCATTACCGCGATCACCATCCAAATTGCATCCTCTAAGAATCTCACCTTCCATATTATTAGACATATTATTATTTACCACCTCGCATTTCTCAGTAACATTGTTAAAACAATCTTCAATATCTTTTTCAACATCATCGTCCAATTTCTTTCCCATACAATCCTTGACACACCCATCATCCGATTCACCAATGATCTCGCCTTCTTCAAGGAGTCCTGCAGATTTACTAGGATGCGTTCATTTCGTAACCCATTTGCTCCTTTTATCATTGATCTCCCCTTCTTCTTGTGACTCGTTTATACTATGTATATCCTGATCATTTCACGAGCCTCTGATTCATAATCATGTTGGAGATAGATGTTGTCTAGTGAAGAAATCAGGTACCTATTTGCAAAACTCACGAACTCTACCTGGTATCTGACTCCATTGATAGAAACCAGACACCGAATCCATGATCGTGAGTTTTTATTATGTTTTGATATACTATACCTTCCATTTGCAATATTTCATCTGTGTCTTCATCTACCAAAAACCGTTTCTCCCAATTGCTGCTTCTTTTAAATGCAATTAGTAGTCCATGCATTTGAGTGGCTTAGTCCATCTTTTTCGATCAGATCTTTCGTCGATCGGAATGAAATTATGTTGAAACAAGTTTTTGTTGGGTAAATACAATTCCATCTTCGTATTTTTTTGAAAACTTTAACCTTGACTCGCACTGCTGAATTCATCCAGTGCCAGTAGTCCCTCCCATGTATTTGCACTTGAAATCAGAGAATCCCTCTTTTTTTAAAACGCGATATAAATATTAATTTTAGTTGAACATCCCTACCTTTGCGAGAACTACACTTGATGTATCAGACTTAAATTACATAATCAGGAGTTTTCGAGGTGTGATTTTTTTGTTATTGGCCCAGCAATACATGGCTTTTGAGTCCCTCCTTACATTAATACGATGCATAAGATCGTTTCCTCCCGTTGTGTGACTAGCGTACCCGTTTCGTGAGGTTTAGTGTTATTCGATTGTTTTGATGAGATGATTCGTTTGTGGTTTTGTCTTCGATCGAAGGTGCAATTGAAGCAACAGATGATGACTCCCAATCCTTAACTTGCTTTAGATCTTTTTTCCAAATAGTTCGCTTGATCGGGTTTTTTGATGAATACGAACGAATCGAAGCGACGACCTGATTTGATAACTTTCGTCGCGGCATGTACACCTCTGCAACCATCATTGCCTTTCACAAAGCTTCAATAGATCTTTAGAAGACACTGTTGTCTGGAAAATTAGTTACAAAAAATCGTGATGAGATGTGGTGGAGATTTTTTGAGAATTAGGATTCGTGCTTTGTAACTCTATAACTCAATTTTAAGCCTAGTAGCTAATTACTATTGACCACTCAATAAATATTTTTTGCCGCTTTGAGTCACGCTTTAAAAACGCTATGACGCAACGCCTCACGCTAAAGCTTGAGGTTTGGTTATGCCGCTACGTCACGCTTCACGCTATTTATAACATTTGCTACAGTGCTACAGTACCGGCTCAAAATCTGGCCAAAGTAAAAAAAATTACAAAATGAAATAAAAAAGGCCCCTCAAGTTTCTCTTATTCGCAACTTTTTTACATAAATTTTTTAAATAAAAATTATACGGACAGAAATGCCTCTGGACCACGAATAAAATAAAACCAGTATTGATATGTTCCATCCATGGGTACGATTTTATAAAAAATGTTGAAGTTTAATATACATTTTTAAAAAGAAAAAATATAAAAAAATTTCCAACACACACATTCTATTGAGCGTGTTTTAATTTTGTTCTTTTATGCATTCTTGACCAACAACCTATATCCGGTCATATAGCATGACTATTTGATGGGCTTATACTTTTTTTTACTTAATTATCCACATGTTACTCACAATAAAAATATTTAAAAAAATGGTACACTGTTTTGTATTGATAAAAAATTAGTAACAAAAAAAGGACAAAAAAGGCCCTCAAATTCTCACTAATTACGACTTTTTTATACAACAAGTTTTCTTTATCAGTATGTAGCAAACATATGGCGCACTTTTAAGGAAAAATACAACCCTTTAAATTACGACCAAAACGAGTCCAATATTAATACGCTTTAAACGTGCATACGATCTTATAAAAAATATTAAAGTTCAATACACATTCTTATAAATAAATATAAAAAAAATATGGTAGCCTTTCTTTAAAGTTTCATAAACCGTGTTGCCCCCGCCGCAACGCGCAGGTTAAATTCCAACTCGTTTATCAATATTTTTGCTATTCATTACCTCATAAAACCTCTAACCAAGCACCCCCTGAGATGATGATGAAATTTGGGGACTAAAATTGTGGACTCTTTTTTCGAATCCTTTGAAAATCCCATTTTTTTACCTTTTGTGGACCTTTCTAAAATAAGATTTTTTGAACCTTTTGTGACCTTTTTGAACCTATTACAAATCCTAAAAAGGATCATCCATCTTTCAACCCCCTTCATCTATGGGTTCTATAAGGTGTATAGGAGTTATAGAGATCGTTGGGTTTCAGATGTATAAGGTGATGCTTTTTATGGATGCCAACTTTTGGCCTTTCTGTGTGGGGGTTGCTGCAAAAAGGTTCAAATTGTTGCCATTTTAGGTAAATGGTTTTATCCTTAAAAAACAGTTTAGTACTAATGACGTGGGTGAATCTCACATCTCAGCCTAAAAAAAACAAATGCTTTAGACCAAATCTATCATAAGAATGACAAACCAAACTTATGAAAAAACTACAAAAGACACCTATCTAACTTGACCACGAAGAAACTCTCTCCTCTAACAACTTTCCCATCATATAATCCACCTTTAAAAAGCTTATTTCATCTAGTATTTCCTAATAAACCCCCAATCAAATTACATTTTTGGATTCAGCTTGTTAATCCGCACATAATGGTATAATTTTCCCCAATTTTCAAGTTGTAAATTTGAAAAACTGATTATGGCGATTTTGGCGCCAAAATAGTTTTTTCAAATTTTTTGTGTCCAATTGTATTTGATTATGTGCGATTCATCACGATTACGTTTTCCTATTAGTATAGATTGATTCAAACAGGAGTTTTTCAGATTTATGATTTGAAATCCTATTTTTTCTTTCCATTGATTTCAATTGGCTATCTGATAAATGGACACGAATAGACGTTCATCGAAAAGACAACAAAGAACTCCTAATCATTTTCATGATTTTGTACATGATTTGAATAAGAAAAAAGTTCTAATAAGGTTAGTCTCTAGAGTGATGAATAAAAAAAATGATGAGTGTTTGGATCAAGCAAATAGGGAGTGTTTGGAAGAGCATGATAATCAGGGTGATGTAGGTGATAAGCTGAAGGATTGTAATGACGAGGTTATGGTGAATTGAAGGGATAGTGAGATGGATGACAATGGGATGAAGGTCTGCCCTGATCATAGTGTAGATGCTGGAGTAGTAGAAAGTGATGGAAAAGTGAGTTTTGGTTCTGTAAATGATGATATGCTTAAAATGTGTGATGGAGTTAGCAGAAATGATGGAAGTAATAAGGATGATATGCAAGGAATAAAGGAGACAGAACATGGGAATAATTAGGGGAAGAGTAATGGTAAGGTTCAAAATAAGGGTGTTGAGATTGATAAGAATGATGGGAAATTTGATAGGAAAACTTTTGTGGAAGCTATAGCACAGAACCTGATGGAATATGATAAGACTCTTGAATGTATTCCCACTGAGATAGATGAAAATGGAGTTGAGGTGGTTGTGTTTGATGATATCATGGTGGCTGAGGGAAGTAAGAGATGGGATTTGACTTTGTGTGGTTTCTTTGTGGGATATAGAATGTCTGTTAATGAATTAAGGTATAATCTCAGAAGGATGTGGAGTAGATATGGGTTCAAGGACATTGTTGACTGTCATAATGGAGTTTTCTTTATGAAATTCCATCACGAGGAAGGATTAAATCAGGTAGTTAATAGTGGGCCTTGGATGGTAAACAGGAAACCTTTGGTAGTACAGAAATGGAGTGTGGATTTGAATCTAGATAATACTAAACTGGATAAAAATACCTCTGTGGGTTAAACTATGTAATGTATCTCTTGAAGCCTAGACTATTGATGACATCAAATAACGTCTATTTTATAGCATCATTTATCCTATGTATTTAACCCATTTTGTATAATTATTGCAAAGAATTGTTACTTAATCATTTATATTTAAGAATTGCAGTAATTATGGAGTACTTGGTGAATATTAGCAAAAGGCGCGCATTCTGAAGCTTAAATGAAGATATTTTGAAGATTCATTATTCTCACTACCAATACGCCGTATCCATCAAGGAAGATATGGCGTATCCGTGCCTGCACTCACCAAAGACCACAAAGGAAACAAGCTCAATACGTCATATCCAGAAGACCAATACGCCGTATTGGAAATATGAAATGAATATAATATTCTGGAATATATCAAACGTGGTCCCTACTCCAAGAAACTCCAATACGTCGTATCCAATCCCTTGGATACGCTGTATCGAACCGACTTCCAGACCCTATAAATACAAAACTCAAAAACGAGTTTTAAGTGTGCTAAATCATATTCTCGATACCTAAACCACAAAAGTCGATTTTTAGAGGCTTAAAAGAGCAGAAGAGGTCTTGCAACGCATTCCAATCCATAGAAGAGTTTGAAGGCTAATACCTTCGGGTATTAGCCATTATTATGAAGATCTAAATTTTTGGTTTTGTTTATATCTTGATTGCTTAATTTATCGTTGCATGTTTGTTTATGTTTATCAATTCATACTTGTTTACGCGCTTTTGTATGCAACATATCATTCAACTTGATCTAGTGATACGAACCAAGTAATCTAGATACCGGGATAGCTCTCCATATAGTGATTTATACATCTAGAATCATAGGATCACAAATATTGTCCTTCTAAATTTGTGCTAAGGATACGCTTCTGGCTTAACTAGTTAATCGGATATTGCCTTTGGTTTATTGAACAAGTTGACTAGCAGGTGAACCTAGATAATTCAACAAATAACGTTCTGATTCCATTGGATAGTTGGACAAGTGGACTACTAAAGTATAAATTACCATTAAGCAGTAAGTGGGTAAAGTCTCTATGAGCTAGGGTTTAACAAGATCACCATTGCTTTAATCCCTAAGATAAATTATAATCAGCAAATAAGGATGCTTTATGCGGATACTTTAATTGTGACAGAATTAATGTGTCTAGGTCTTAGGATGAAGTCCCGCCTAAGTCTAAGAATGATATGTCACCTCGAGATAAGTAATCATTGCACTTAATAAACAAACCAACTTCTAATCGGATTAACGATGGTTAATACAGTTTTCTATCATAAGGCTTGACCGCTCTTTTATCTTATGTTAATTTACTTGCGTGAGTTAAAGTGTCTTGAATTGATTGTAGTCACCACCAAACCCGTGCCAGTCTCTCAGGCTGAAAACCCCCCTTTTACCTGTTAGAATTAGGATTAGAACTAACATAATAAATTGAGAGATTTAACCTTGCTTCAAGTGTTCGACACCCTACTTACCACGAATCTACCACCGACCAGGTACACTGCTTGTTAAAGTGTTGTTTTTGCTTAAGTCGGTAAGCACTGAATAAACAAACTAACTTCTAATCGGATTAATGATGGCTAATACAGTTTTCTATCATAAGGCTCGACCGCTCTTTTATCTTCTGTTAATTTGCTTGCGTGGGTTAAAGTGTCTTGAATTGATTGTAGTCATCAACCAAACCCGTGCCAGTCTCTCAGGCTAAAACCCCCTTTTTACCTGTTAAAATTAGGATTAGAACTAACATAGGATTAGCATAGGTTTGACTTAGATTAGAATTAACATTAGATTATATCTAACCCTTAGGAGTAGTGTAAATTAGATTAGTGTAATTTAGAGTAGTTTATATTCCTGCTTGTTTATTCTGTTTAATACGGCGTATTCAATTCACTGAATACGACATATTGGTTATTTAATAGTTTTTCTAGTAAGATTGTTACAGGATTAACGATCCGAACATTACTATGGAGGAATACATCAGGCTTGAGGAAGAAAAAGCTCAAAAACGTGGTAAAGTGTTTAACTGGGAAACTGCTAAGTATGGTAAGATCTGGTATGATGAAAACATTCACGACCTCAGATCAGTTGAAACCGAATTCCCAGCTATAGCCTTTACTAACGAGGTGTCATCTGGAAAAACACTTTCTTATGAACCCACGGTAAGTTCTCTTAACGATGAAATTGACTTTTGAATTTCGTTTGACGATTCCGACAATGAAGATTACACGGTAATTTTTGACAAAAACTCGTTTTCTTATAAAATTTTCTCTACCAATGATTTGAAAACGGATTCGGAAAATGATAATGAAAAAGTCAACTTACCTTCACTTCCATCACATAAGCCTACTATCAGTTGTTTTGATGATTTAGACTTCTTTAAAGATTTTGAGAATGAATTTCCAGTCATTGTTTACAATGATGCTCAAACGTCTAAATCAGATTTATTAACTGAATCGAATTTTAACCCTCAACATATCGATGAATTTGATTTAAACGATGAAACATCATTGTCTGAATATAAGGAAGAGGAACAAAATGTTTTGTACTTTAATGATCTATTCCCCTTCAACATTATTCATTCCGATGATTTTAAGTCAGAAATAGACAATGATGACAATGATATCGATATAATACTGTCTTCGAATGGTAATGAAATTACACATGGGTCAAATATGTTTTTTGAAACAAGTTACGATAAAATCACTAAAACTTTCAGAACGGGAAGTTTTGTCATGAACTTAAAAGTAAAAATCGTGATTTGGAATTATTACGGAATGCTATTCTATCTCATTATGAATCTGTATGTGCCGTTTGGCATTCCGTTCGACCCTAAACGGTATTATAAGGATGGTGTTTATACACGGATGTTGCGGAGGCCAAGGTACGTTTTCTTTACTTTGTTAAATCTTAAGGAAAATTGGTCTCCAGTAATGGATACGGCGTATTATGTTAAAACCTATACGGCGTATCCACTGTTTTAACCTGCATTGACTAAGTCAACAAAATTCGCCAATACGGCGTATTAATCAAACCACGATACGGCGTATCGAGTTTGGGTATAAAAACCCCTCTAATACGCCGGATTGAGTTTTACCACTCCTTTTTCACTCCACACACACAAAAGATTTTACCACTAAATTCCTGGAGATCATCTCTTGTTTTTTATTCATAATAGCACTCTCCTTTATCACGATCGAACGGTAATAATCTTTCCCTTTTTCTTTTCGATTTACTATTAAATTTAAGAATTAGGGTTAGGGTTTTATGAATTTAGGAGATATGCCTTGTGTTTGAATGCCTTTAACCTCCCTCATGACTAAGATTTTGTAGTTTTGTAAATTTTAATTGGGTCAAAATGGGTAAACAGGGGAAACCCCTTTTCGTTTTCATATTGCAGAGCAATACGGCGTATCCACTAACATGGATATGGCGTATTGGCTCATTTTTACCCCATTTTAAAACACCAATACGACGTATTCAGTAAAATGAATACGGCGTATTGGATTTAATATGATCCTGTGTTTTCAAACCCATACGCCTTATTGACTAAAATCTATACGGCGTATTGACCATATTGATCCTTATACGGCGTATCCATTTATGAATACGTCGTATCCACCCTCAGAACAAAATGTTTAAAATTCTATAATCTTTGTACTATTCTCATTGATTTTGCAGGTATGGCACCTCTACCACCTCGTGATCAGAGACACATATGGCTTTGTTATCAGGTAGAGTGTTAGCCTCACTTTTTAGTGAAGCTGGCGTCTTACACGTGAATTGGACTAGTCTTGGACACTGCGTGTCACACAGGGGTCATTTATGTAAACTAGAAATAGTTTGTTTTTTCTTTTAGTATAAATACCTCTCATGGCTCTCCATGAGGGGTTAGTGAACATTTGTATTTCTCATGTTTTTTTTCTTAATCTAATATTTCACAAGTTTTCTCCAACCTCTCTCAAACTTTCTCTCACTAGAAAATAAACATGTTTCATCTTTGTTTTCTTTCATCAAGTCTAATGTATATCAAAAGAAAGTTTTTTGAATCAGATGTTCTTTTCGTGGCCCATCTATCAGCTTATTTGAGAGCTTATTGGGTCACAGCTTATGTTTCTTTGTTGGCTGATGTCTATTCATTTTTTGGTGTATGTCGAGTGTATTTCGTCCTTGTATTGGTCTTATTGGCTGGTCTACTGCTTATTTCAAAGCTTATTGGGTGGTTAAAAACCTTTTTGAAGCTTATTATTTCTGGTGTTTAGATCTACTTATTTTTGAAGATAAGAACAAGGGTGTGTTTATTGGTTTCTGTTACAAGACAACAAAAGAAAGGACACAAGGACGATAGTACGTTTTTGGTTTTTTGTGAAGGACATCGGATTAGCAGTTCTTTCATCAACCGAATTCACAGTTAACCGAACTCGCAGTCTCCAAGGTTAACTGAACTCGCAGTTTTGCAAGTTAACCGAACTCGTAGTTTTGCAAGTTAACCGAACTCGCAGTTTTGCAAGTTTACCGAACTCGCAGTTTCCCCAAACAACCGAACTCGCAGTTTCCCCAAACAACCATTCTGGCCAAACAGAGTCAACTCGGTATTTACCGAGTTGACTCGGGTCAACTCAACTGAGTCGTGCCAAATGAAAAAGAACAAAAGACAGAACAGACTCGAATCAATAACCACAACATCAACTGCCTCAATCACCAATTACAAACATCATTCAATTAACAACAAATCTAACATCATAACTAATCCTATCTCCATATCCATCCTATCTCATGACTCGAAACGAAATGGAAATAAAAAGAACATACAATCTCAGATTATATCTTTCGTGACAAACTAAGTCGTCCAGATCGTTCCACGATCAATCAAGTGAAAGAATATATCATCATTGAACTGTGAAAAGATCTTACTCTCTTCTTTAATATATGAAATTAAAGTTAGAATAATAACAACTATGTTATCATCCTCTTTTCTTTCGTTTTAAGAAAAATCTTAAAACAACATCAAAGTGTAACCTACCCGAGACCTTATGCAAGATCTTGAAGTCACAACCTTCTTCTTCATAAAGATTCAATTGTAAGATGAATAAAGGGTTCGTTTGGGGTTATAAGATGATTAGAGTAGTGTTGCTTCATGTTAAAATGGAAGGAGATATGGTGACATATGTCTGCGTTGAAATGAGATGAAGAGATGGAGGATCTGCTAATTTTTTTTGGGAGAGCAACCTGTGTAGGCGGTTGCAAAAGTATTTAGGGTTACATGCAATTAGGGATTGAGTGTGTTTTTATACTTAATCTTGATGGATAAGGTAATTGCAACTCGGTCCTTAACACAAAAAGAATAGGCCGGTTATTAGTTATGTTGTTGGGCCGGCTGTGGTGATTAATAACATGGGTTGAACTCTATCTAATGGTGTTGGGAAAATTGAATTGATGACGTGGGTTGGGTTCAAGTTGAGTGTTGGGCTGCGATTTTAATTCTTCGGCCTGGCATTGGTGTTGGATTTATAGTAGGCCACGTATTGTTTAATGGATTGAGCCGGGGAATAAAACAATATTTTATCGGGTAAAGTATATATGATCGAGTTTTATTACTTGGACGGGCCGTGCTTATGGTAAAATCTTTTGAGCCTATATCCGTTAACAATCATGACACATCAAAAAATCACGAACAACTATACAACAAACACAATACATTACACTAAAATGATCATTATCAAAATTCACCTTCATTCATAAAGGCTATTATTGATTTTTAATGACTACGGAGACTTTGTACGATGTTGCATATTTGGGATTGATGTAGGCTTTCACGGGGCGTGTAATTATCTTGTCTTCGGTTCTTTCTTTCTCCACAACGAAGACGACTTGTATTAGTGATGAAGACTTGGATATCTAGTTGCTTTTGTGATTCTTTCTACCAATACCCACATAGTAGCTTTCACTTTAAGGAGTTACATTGTAGTACTCAGTGTCTCACGTAGTTGAGGAGATTTCAATGTATTTTTTGTATACTTTTGGGTGAGTATATGGTACTCAAAGATTTGCCTGTGCACCGCTCCTTCGTCACACGGATAGTATAAGATTAAGTCACAAGTGAAGGATTATGCTTCAATAAGTGGTCATCAGTATTAGCCTACAGAATAGATAAGGGGATTTAAATCGGGTTGATCAAGAGAGATTTGTAAAGAGAGTAACGACATCTTCTCACAGAGTATTGCTTATGCAATCACGGGCTATGAAGCTAAGTAAGCAGTTTCAGTTGGCATATGATGTACACATGTGTAGGATGATTCCTCAGTTAGTCATCATCCTAGAGGGAGAAATGTGTACATCCGGTACTTAGTTGATTTTTTATGTTACCGTTTTGATGTTATAGTTTTGACTACATAGCGAGATAAATTGCTTTCACTCGGGACTTAATTGACTTTGGTGAAATAATTTAATTTGGTACATTCGGGACTTAGTTGACTTTGATGTTACCATTTTGACTACATAGAGGGATAAATTGCTTACACTCGGGACTTAATTAACTTTGGTGTAGCAATTCATATCTGCACTTTCCTTGAGGGAGAAAAGTGCATTTCTGGGTCTTAATTGATTTTGGTGGTACGGTTTCGACTCCGAAAAGGAGATAAAATGTGTACTTTGGGCTGAACTCAAACAATACTGGAATGCTTCCTAAGTGAGACGATGTTGATGATATCATCCCTCCCTCAAAAACGGTGTATTAATTCTTATCAGTCTCATGGGTGTCTGTTTGGGAGGGAGCTGAAGATTTCAGCAGTATGTTCGTCTACGAGCTGAAGAAATAAAGTTGGATTATTCAAGTAGATCATTAAAGATATTCTCAAGGAATACTGGACTTCATTCTTATCATTTTTCTTTATTTTGCTTGTAGGGAACATTGTAACCAATTCACGTGTGACGCCATCTTGGAGGGAGATTGTTAGCCTCACTTTTTAGTGAAGCTGGCGTCTTACACGTGAATTGAAATAGTCTTGGACACTGCATGTCACGCAGGGGTCATTTATGTAAACTAGGAATAGTTTTTTTTTTTTTAGTATAAATACCCCTCATGGCTCTCCATGAGGGGTGGTTGGTGATCATTTGTATTTTTTCATCTTTCTCTTTTTCTTAATCTAATATTTCACAAGTTTTCTCTAACCTCTCTCTACTTTCTCTCACTAGAAACTATAGTGACTTATCTATTGTTCTTTGATCAACCAAGACCCCCCGAAAAGGTGTTTTCGATCCTTGTCAATTGGTATCAGAGCTAACCGGGGGTGTTTTGTATTCGTATGTGTGTTGTTCGTGGTTTTCCAACTTATCATAGCTTATTTTTAAGCTTATTTTCGTGTGTTTTCAAGAAAAAAACCAAGAATCTGTTTTTTTGTTGTTAACCGTTTCTATTCTCATAACAGTTTTGTTATTGTTATTGTTTTTGTTTTTTGTTAATTTTTTTAGTCCCTGTTCATCCAAAAACTTATCTACAAATCTAAAAAAAATTTCTTTTCATTTTCTGGCTTAACAGATTATTTTTGTGGGCTTATTTTATGGCAAAAAGCCACGAAATCAGTTTTGTGTTGTTTTGTGATTCTGTTTCTATAACAATTAGCTTCTAATTTTTGATGATTTTTTATGGGTCTCCTTATTTTTCCCAAATCTTATCCAAAAAGTAGATCTGGTACTTTAAGTTTCAAGCTTATTTTTCAAGTTTTTTTCTTTTTACTAAGCTAAACCACAAAAAGCCATAAACTTTCTTATCAAAACTGTCATTTCTTATTGTGGTTAGTATCTTCGTGGATTATTTTCTTTATTTAACAGCTTATTTTCAAGCTTTTTATAAGCTTAACTGGGCTGTTAAGCAGATTTCATGGTTGATTGGGTTTAACAGCTAACTTTGTGGCTTATTTCGTGGTCAAACTGCTTATTTCGTGGTCAAACTACTTATTGTTTCTTGAGCTTAAAGTTGTCTCAGATCTTGTGTTCTAGAAGAAAAAGCACAGATCCAAGTTCTTAGCTGTCTATGACAGTTTTTGTTGGTTTCTGTAAAAGACAAAAGAAAAAACAAGACAAGGACGATTGTACAATTGTTGAAGGACACCGGATTAGCAATTCAAGTCGACAACCGAACTGGCAGTTAGCCCTAAGGAACCGAAATCGCGGTTTCCTTAAGCCACCAGATTCGTAGTGGACAAGTACAACCGAACTCGCATATCTCTTTAACAACCAGATTCGCAGTTTTTTGATTAACCGAACTAGTAACTCTGTATTTAAGAACCGAATAAGCAACTCAATTAAAACCAATAATAATAAACTACCACATCACCAATTACAATACAACAACAAAAATCTCTAACAAATCCACAAATCTATCTAATCCTATCGTCACTCGATCCCAGATTATTCGTGTACAAAATCTTTACAGATTAGTAAACACATGCTCTTCATTGATCTATGATAAGGTCAACCTCTCTTAAATATTCGAATTTAAAGAAAGGGTTTTTAACGAAACTGTTATAACCAATTCTTGCTTCGATTAAAGACTCTCAAAACAAATTACAAACCTACCCGAGACCCTTATTAAAGGATCTTGAAGCCGTGGTCTTGGTTTGTGTAAACAACTAATGACATGGTTCTCTTAGGTATTTAATCGTGTGTTTAGTTATGCAAGGAGTCAAGTGATTGATTTGGATGAAGTGTTTGACTGAAAGTGGAAGCATCGAGAGAAGATAAGTGTGGTAGGCGTGGGATGAGATGTAAAAGTTATTAGGTTTACTGAATATTAGGGTTAGACGTGTGTTATATACTCCTTAGAATTAGGCATATAACTTTGTTAAGTTGGTTTCCTCTAAAAGGTTGGATCAGGTCATATCTGTTTTGGAGTGGGCCAATGTCTTAACAGTTGGATTTGGGCTGCGATTATCTGGTAGGCTGAGTATTGCCAAAAAAGTTTAGGCCAAGCATTACTTTGGCTGAACTGGGCTTTAACACAACAAGAGGGCCGATTGTTGTCAAAGGTGTTAGGCTTGGTATTTGTTTCAAACCGAGATTTAATACAAAATCATTGGGCCGATTTTATTGAATAAAATATGGGATTGGTATATTGGGTTGTTAAGTATATTAGTGTTAACGGATTGAGTCGAGTAGTAAATCATCATAATGTCGGGTAATGTCTTTATGACCGGGCTTTATTACTTGGATGGGCCGTGATTATGGTACATTTTTCGTGCTAATTTCCGTTAACAATCATGACACATTAAAAATCACGAACAACAACACAATAAACACAATACATTACACTAAAAATGATCCTTATCAAAATTCACCTTCATTCATAATGGCTAGTATTGAATTCTAATGACTGCAGGGTTATAGTACGATGTTACTTATTTAGGATTGAAGTAGACTTTCACAGGAAGTGTACTTATTTTGTCTTCGGTTCTTTCTTTCTTCACAACGAAGATGACTTGTGTTAGTGACGAAGACTTGGATATCTAGTTGCTTTTGTTATTCTTTCTACCTATACCCACAAAGTAGCTATCACTTTAAGGAGTTACATTGTAGTACTCAGTGTCTCACGTAGTTGAGGAGATTTCAAGTGGTGATGTATTTTTTGTATACTTTTGGGTGAGTATATGGTACTCAGAGATTTGCCTCTGCACCGTTCTTTCGTCACACGGATAGTACAAGATTGAGTAACAAGTTGAGATTATTTGCTTCATTCTCGGGTTCGTTTCATCGGGTTGTCTCCATCAGTGGTCATCGGTATTAGCCTACAGAATAGATTAGGGGATTTAGATCGGGTTGATCAAGAGAGATTTATAAAGAGAGTACCGACATCTTCTCACAGAGTATTGCTTATGCAATCACAGGCTATGAAGCTAAGTAAGCAGTTCCAGTTGGCATAAGATGTACACATGTGTAGGATGATTCCTCAGTCAGTCATCATCCTGGAGGGAGAAATGTGTACATCCGGTACTTAGTTGATTTTTTATGTTACCGTTTTGATGTTACAGTTTCGACTACACAGCGGGATAAATTGCTTTCACTCGGGACTTAGTTGACTTTGGTGAAACAATTTAAATGGGTACATCCGGGACTTAATTGACTTCGATGTCACCATTTAGACTACATAGAGGAACAAATTGCGTACACTCGGGACTTAATTGACTTTGGTGTAGCAATTCATATCGGCACTTTCCTAGAGGGAGAAAAGTGCATTTCTGGGTCTTAATTGATTTTGGTGCTACGGTTTCGACTTCGTTAAAAGGATCAAAGTGTATACTTTAGGTATTGAGCTGAATTCAACAAGACTGGAATGCTTCCTAAGTGAGACGATGTTGATGATATCATCCCTCCCTCAATAACGGTGTATTAATTCTTATCAGTCTCCGAGGTGTCTGTTTAGGAGGGAGCTGAAGATTTTAGCAGTATGTTAGTCTACGAGCTGAAGAAATAAAGCTGGAGTATTCAAGTAGATCGTCAAAGATATTCTCAAGGAATACTGGACTTCATTCTTATCATTTTTCTTTATTTTTGATTGTAGGGAACATTGTAACCAATTCACGTGTGACGTCATCTTGGAGGGAGATTGTTAGCCTCACTTTTTAGTGAAGCTGGCGTCTTACATGTGAATTGGACTAGTCTTGGACACTGCGTGTCACGCAAGGGTCATTTATGTAAACTAGGAATAGTTTGCTTTTTCTTTTAGTATAAATACCCCTCATGGCTCTCCATGAGGGGTGGTGGATGTTCATTTTTCTCATTTTTCCTTTCAATCTAATATTTCTTTTTTTATGTTCATCTCATCCTCTCTCTACATTCTCTCACTAGAAAACACCATGTCTTATCTTTGTTTCTTTGATCAACCAAGAACCCTTGAAAAGGTGTTTTCGATCCTTGTCACATTAACCTCCAACAAGCAATTGAAGCCACAAATCCTTCACCTCCTACCTCACCATATATCCCTCCACTGTGACAACTGTGCTTTGAGCAGGTTAGTCAAACCATTAATATTGACTTGAGCCTCATTATGTGTTTTAATAATATTGTGTTTATGTGATCTTATGTGAGTTTGGTTACCAATCTATTGAGCGTGATCGTCTCATGGTGATTAAAGTTATATTTTAGTGACAATGAAAATGATGGTATAATTCTATATGTGTACGTATTTATATGTATATGTATACGTATTTATATCTTAAAGTGTTAGTAGTTAGTAAAATTTAAAAGTTTAGTTTAGAGAATATAAAAATTAGAACTTAGTTTATGAATTTCAGTTATATAAAAATTAATAAATGAAATTTGATGGAGGTCTTTCATCAGAGTTTTAATTTAGAGGTTTAAAAGTTAGATTAAAGGTTTTTTATAAAAATGTCAAAATTAGAGTTGGATTAGGTTATAAATAAAGTTTATATTATATATCATTATATATATTTATATATATAAATATATGTTCATTTAGATAAAAAATAAAATAAAATTTTATATTATTAAGAGTGTTTGTAGGGCCAGCAGTTTGGGGAAAAGAAAGAAAGGAAAACAAAGTTTGAGTTAAATTAGATTTATATTGTATAAATACAAATTTATAAATCCCGAAATCACTTTTATTCTATCTTGTGTTGTTCGGTCGATCACCTCAAGAAGAGAATAAAAAGATTTTTTTTATATTATTCAAGATGCAAGTGGTGGTTCGTCGTTTAATTAATTAAAGGTTATAAAGTATGTTCATAAACTTTATTTATTTTATATTTTCTTTTTAATTCATGTAACAATAATGTGATGGAATATAGGAGGGTTTCATAAGTCTGTAAATTAATGATGTTAATCTTATTAGTAAGTGTTTAGGGTTTATTTAGATCATATTGATGTATTCGGTTAGAGTTAGATTGTTCATGATTGTTACATTGACTTGGGCGTTTAGCCTAACCGTGTTTAACTTAGGTTTGTTTGTGTTTAGTTTGTGGGCTAGGTTATAGTCATGTATGATGCAGCATCAGGTAGTTTTATGTATTCTCTTTTGACTATGTTTTACTAGAGGGAAATAGAGGCAAATTAGTTTTGAATTATTTTGATTGCTGTGATTATGTGGTTTAAGTTACTCATGGACTTTTAAGTTAGCTATTATATGTTATGTGCTGCATGATGTAGGTGTTGCATTGGTCTTCGCTATTTGTGGGTAGAGGTTTTCGCTACTTTGTGTGAAGGTATAAAATGTTGCGGATACGGTACCAAGAGTCTAGGATTGGGGATATCATTCCTCTCCATGACTATTTTTGAGGTTTGGATCGACGGACACGTTCCCTCCTAATTGTGATTGTTTGTTTTGGACGGAATGCTGTATCGAATTGTATAATAGTCAGCTTTAATTGTCCTTGCTTGTTTGTTTTATATAATCACAGTAATTGATTTAAATCTTGTATTGATGTCGTAAAACCTATGACTTTCACCAAACCATTGTGTTGAGTTTTAAAGCATCATTTAAGGTGAGGTTGAAGGAGTTGAAGTTAATAAAAGTGGATAGAGAGACCATTAGGATAGCATTGGAAGTTCTCATTTGATTTTATTTCATAATTATTTGCATGAATTCTTGAATGTTAGGTTTGATAGGGTTGTGATACATTATCTTTGTATTGATGAGACTCCTTTTTCATTAATACAAGATGTCGTTCTTTTTGTTTTCGGTATTGTCATAACACATTGTGTCTTTTATATTTAGTTATGCATGTAGTGATTCTCTATTGTTGATACGATTGTGTTGTGATGATATCCATGATGTTACGCCTCATGTTTTTGCCTTGGCGGGGTGTGACAAATTGGTATCAGAGCCTTTGGTTATAGAGAAGTAGGTGGTTGAGCCTAGACTATAACCTAGGA
>BQNB010086583.1:0-28146 GCA_026074375.1 Tanacetum coccineum | reverse complement strand
TAGAGATAGAAAGGATGGAAAAATGGATGAAATGTATTATGAAAAATGTTACAAATGGAACAACCAACCCCTCTCCAAGGCTAAGAGAGGGATTAAATACATGAGTGATGGCCGGCTATGGGCTAGGATGGGCCTCCCATGGGCCTTGGGCCGGACTAGATTACTAATCTAATTATTACACTAACTACGAGCTAAGACCTGTTACAACTTGGAAGTGACCGACACTTTTTGTGTTTCCAACACTTATTTCATATAGCATATTTAGTTTTACTTTTCACTTTGCTTATTTTAGAAAAGTTGTTTCTCTTTATATCTTGGCTTATTTTGTTCCTCATGTCCATGTGGTTTTTGTTATGGCTTAATCTATCGGCTTATTTCTTTTCGATATAATAGCTCGCCTTTTATTCGATTAGCTTATTACTAGTTTATTCCTAAAAAAAGATAATAAAAACATGACATAACTAGATTCAAACCAAGGACCTCGTTTTCACATCCCTATGGTGTTTACCATTAGACTAGGACTCTTTTATTGTTATACTTTGAAAATGGTTATTAATATAGGTTTTAAGGAATAACTTAGTTTTAATATTACGCAAATCAGCTTATTATAGATTATCTACAAAGCTTGTTTTAATTTATTTTCTTAAAATTTCATTCTCTAATTAGTTTTTTTTTTAAATTAGTTCATAAAAATAGTTTTAAAATAGTCTTCTAGTTAGAATTGAACTCGTTTTAAAACCGTAGCTTATAGTTTATATTCCCGTCAACGTTTTTTTTGTGCTTAATTCGTAATTGCTTTAATTGTTACTTGCCTTTGTTTGTTTTTGCATTATAAATGTAGAAATAGAAACCAAATCAAAAATCTTTAACTATTCAAAATCCCGATCATAAACTTCAACAAAAAGTTTAATTCACGCCTCGTCGGAACTAAAACGACCCGAGAAACGAATAGAAAGGTTCACTTTCAAAATCGATACTTCCGGAATTATATTTTATTTGTGAATTGGTTTATCGGTTTGGTTAAAAGTGATTTGCTAGTTTATCTATCTATCTATATATATATATATATATATATATATATATATATATATATACTATTGACACGATCAATTTTTGGCGTCGCAGCCAGGGAGGCTGTGTTACGAATTTCAAGTTATCGTTTGAAGATTGTTTTTTTAAGATCCTTCCTCGGAAGTTATTCCTGTTTTTGTGAATATTTTCGTATATAAAAAAATACAAAAATATTATAAAGTATTCAAAAATCCAAAAAAACAACAAAAGAAATCGGGATGTCAATTGTTAAATCGGCTCACTTTTAGATTAACAAACTATCAGAGAGGTATAAGGAGGGTTGATCCAACGAACTTCGACCCGAAAGGAGAAGGTTTTTAAAACGCTTCGCGCTTACCCGCTCCTCCGCTTCTTTGTGCGTTGTTTTAGAGAGCTACCATGTGTAATTTGACATCTGGTTACTAAAAATATTGTGTTTGTTTTTAATAAAAAAAATCTCAAAAATATTCTTCTTTATCTCCTAATGGTTTAATTCTCATGGAATCATCCGACCAATTCATCTGTTTCTTCTGTGGAAGTCTGAGTGATGAATATGGATGTCCATGTCCTACTTGTGAGTTATGTGGGAATGACGCTCATTATGGTTACGATTGTCCATCACAAGTTTCGTTTGTTTACAATCAGGACCCGTATTTCAATCAAAACCTTGTAAATTTTCCACAAACTCACTAAGTTTTCCACAACCATATCTTTGTTGTGAAGACTGCGGGGGTCCTCATGCGACTTTTGAGTGTCAACCGATGAATCAAAATTTCTATGAACCCAATTTTTGCTATAATTCTAATTCTTCTGTTTTTGACCAATTCCAACCCCCGCAGTATCCCGTCATTCATCAACCTCGTCAGGAAATGAGTATAGAAATGTTGCTTACTAAAGATAAACTAATAAAAGCTATACGGACCTGTTTAAAAAATAATAATCAACCTCCTGAAGAAAAGAGTATTGCAATATTACGAGCTGAGGAGAGTATTCTTACAGTTATGCAAACTTTAGAAGAAAAGCAGATTGATACAGAAAGTATGCAAGAATTGCTGCTTCAATTCTCTAAAGATTTACCAACTCTTGGTAATACTTCGAATCAACTAAAGCAGGAAGAGCAGGATAGTTCTCAATATTGGAAGCCTCCCGTTTACTATTCTGACGATGATGACGATTTCTACAAAGAGAGTATTGATGAAACTCCTCCATCAGATGCAATCACACCCGACTTACCAATTACGGGCTCTCTCGTAATAGAGGATGAGCATCTTGACACTATTCCGAAAACAGACTCAGACAAAGAAATTGAGTCTAGTGTTGAGAACCTTAACCTAACCCCAAGTGAATCCGAGTATTTATCCGATTACGTAAGCGAGTGTGATTTGCCTTTTTGTGATATTTCTCTCGATTTTAACAATGATTCTGAGATTTTCTCTAATCCTCTTTTCGATTCTAATGCTGATTATACCTCTAGTGATGATGAGTCATCTTCTGAGAAAGATGTTCTGGTAGAAAATTTTAAAATTTACTCGAACCCTCTTCTCGAATATGATGAAGAAATCTTTTCTAGTGAGATTAATCCGCTTTATATAGAGGTGTTAGAAGATCTCAATTTAATTTCGCCGAGAAATGAAAATGATTACTTTAATGCTGAATCTGATTTAAGAGAATCATTGCTTAATAAAGATATCGTGATAACTTCCCCCAAAATTGATTTCCTTCTTAAGAAGTTCGCCGGTGAGCTCGCTCTTATCAATCCAATTCCACCAGGAATTGCTGAAACCAACTTTGATCCGAAGGAAGCCATTCGTCTTATTAAGAAGTTATTATATGACAACTCATCTCCTCGCCCTCCGGAAGAGCTTAATTCTGAAAATGATTTTGAAAAGGATAATAGTGGCAGTACCACTATTCATACAGATATTTCTCTTCCAGAGTATGAATCATTCGGCGATGAGAATGATTCTGTATCTGAGATTCTTAACGATGATCTTGCTCACATCATATCTCCATCGGAGTATGAATATGTCTACGCTGATGATGAGTCCGATTCGGGAGATTTAACAAGAAAACTTCAAATGTCTCATTGGGGCTTTAAAGCTCTCAAGATCAGTCATAATTTCTTTAATAAAAGCCCGATGATGATCTATGGAGGGGACATGTCAATCTTGGATGTTTCGTATCTCCATTTATATCCTCCTTGACCAAACAAGTATGGGGGATCGAGTCAGGTTCAAGACTCGGTTAACAAAAATAAGTACTTCTCAGGAGGTAACCCGTGTTTCTGTATTCTATTTATTTTCTAATAAATGTGACGTGAGGGGGCTCGCCTCTTCCAATCTTGTGTTTTTGTTGTCTGTGAAGATTTGTCAGATTACCCAGATTATGAAGACTCTTGTGCTCGTGGTTTTGTCCAATGCTCACTCGGTCTTCATTCCTTTGCATGCTTATTTTGGAAATCCTATATCTTGGATCTTATTGACTAACATTTAATCTTTGGCATAATTAATAAACGACTTTAGATTTACGTGAGATTCCTTTTTATATTAGGAATATACATTGAAATTAGTATGAGGGGGTGGCAACCCCCACATTGAGGACAATGTATCGTTCTAGTATGAGGGGAGAATCTATCGATTTGATCCCACTTGCATTTATCTATGTCTTTCACGTAACCTCGTTTTATCAAGAAAATATAAAAAAATGTGTTTTTATGCCAAAATTTTAAAAAAAAATTACAAAAATAAAATAAGTGTTTATCACAAATGTTGACTTTCCGCTGGTGAGAATAAGAATATCGATGTCATCGATATAGCTTGTGAGGAGTATTCTTAAGAAGTGTTAGGATTTTCTGACAATTTCGCCATAAAAAGGGTAAAGGTTTGGGGCAATCCCACTCTAATTTCTGAACCAATCATTGCTAAATCTTCACCTTCCCTTACTCTATTTGAGGGAGGTGATTTCATTCTAGAAGAAATTGAAGCTTGTTTTGTAAGTGACTCAGTTCCACCGGGAATTGATGATGCTGAATTTGATCCAGAGGGAGACATTCGTCTAATTGAAGAAATGTTAAATAAAGACCCCGTATCATCCCTCTCCTCTGAAGGGACTAAAGTATGATGAACTTAAAAGCGGTTTAAATCCTCAGTTGTTGTACCCCCGGAGCTTGACTTAAGACTTATCTTCTATCTTCTCGAGTATGCATTTTTGGAGCCTGTGTACCAATAAATATTACCCGTATTATTGCTAAAAAACTGATAAGACAAAGAGATGGAAGGCCTCCATAAAGGTTTAAGTCTCACAAGAAAGCAAATTGCTTGGAAACTCTATGACATAAGGGTATTGACCCACAATTTTGCACTCATAAAATCTTAATGGAGGATAACTTTAAATCGGCGGTCCAACATCAAAGAAGGGTTAATCCAAAAATTCATGAAGTTATCAAAAAGGAAGTTGTAAAACTCCTTTGATGCGGATTTTGATATTACCCTAGCTCGTAGTTCGAGGGGTTAGCCTCGTGCATTGTGTACCCAAAAAGGGTGGGATGACCGTTGTGACCAATGAAGATAACGAGTTAATTTCGACTAGGTTAGTTACCGGGTGGCGTTGTTTGTTTTGACTATAAGAAACTTAACGATGCTACCATGAAAAAGACAATTTCCCGTTACCATTCCCATGGATCCAAATATTAGAAGATTAGTGGTGAACGAGTACTATTGTTTCTAGATGGATTCTCTGGGTATTTTCAAATCCCTATTGACCCGTAAGACCAAGAGAATACAACTTTCACTTGCCCTTATGGAACATTTGCCTATCGACGTATGCCTTTCGGTCTATGTAATGCTCCTGGCACGTTCTAAAGGTGTATAATGGCCATTTTCCACGACATGATCGAGGAAACTATAGAAGTCTTCATGGATGATTTCTCAGTCTTCGGGGATTCCTTCTCATCTTGCCTCTCCCATTTAGACAAAATGCTTAAAAGGTGCAAAGACACCAATCTTGTCTAAATTAGGAGAAGTGCCACTTTATGGTCAAACGAGGGCTATGTCCCGGCCACAGATTCTGGAAATCTAGGAGTTGAATTAGATAGGGAAAATGTTGATGTTATTGCAAAAGTACTCTCCCAAGTCCCTCAAAGGAATTAGGAGTTTTCTAGGACATGCTGGGTTTTATTGTCGATTTATTAAAGATTTTTCTAAAATCGCATGACCAATGACCCATCTTCTTGAAAAAGAGACTTCATTTATTTTCTTGACCGAGTGTAGAGAGGCGTTTGAAACCCTTATAAAGAAATTAACCGAAGCTCTAATATTAGATGCCCTCGATTTGGACTTGCCTTTCTTGAAATTACTGTGTGATTGATGCTTAGTGAATTTGCGGTTGGGGCAGTTCCTGGGGCATCGAAAGGACCATACATTTTCAGCCAATACTTCTATGCGAGCAGACTATGATGATGCCAAGCTCATTAGCCCCACAACAGAAAAAACGAATTTTTAGCTGTGGTTTTGTATGCTTTTGAGAATCTCGACCTTTTTAGTCTTGTCAAGACATAGTGTATCCAAAACACTGCTTTCAAGTATCTGCTCGCTAAGCAAGATGCTAAACCGAGATTGCTCCGGTGGATTCTTATCCTCTAAGAATTTGATGTCATTATCTGTGATAAAAAAGGAGCAGAGAATCTAGCGGTCGACCACTTATCTAGACTAGAGAACCCCCATCAAAGTGATCCCGAGAAAAAGGAAATTACCGAAACATTTCCTCTTGAGACACTTGGGATGGTGACTTTTCGTGGTGATTCTAACACCCCATGGTTTGACGATATTGCAAATTACCCACCGCGGCGGAAACTTTATTGTGAAAGGGATGTCGTCCCAACAAAAGAAGAAATTCTTTAAGGATGTTAAGCATTATTTTTGGGACGACCCCTACTTGTTTAGGATTTGTGCAGATCAAGTGATTAGACGGTGTGTATACGGCCAAGAAGCCGTTGATATCCTCACAGCTTGCCATAATGGACCCACAGGGGTACATCATGGTGCCAACTACACCGCTAAAAAAGTCTTTGATTCCGGTTTCTATTGGCCGACGATTTATCGAGATGCCCATGACTTGGTCACACGGTGTGACGCTTGTCAACGTCAAGGCAAAATCTCGCAACGTGATGAAATGCCTCAAAATGCAATTCAAGTTTGTGAGATCTTTAACATATGGGGCATCGACTTTATGGGCCCG
Organism: Tanacetum coccineum; assembly: GCA_026074375.1. Lineage (NCBI taxonomy): Eukaryota > Viridiplantae > Streptophyta > Magnoliopsida > Asterales > Asteraceae > Tanacetum > Tanacetum coccineum. Next base: position 21,861 of record BQNB010086583.1, on the reverse strand, counting down.
TTCCCGTCTTCACGAAGGAACAAGTACATTCTCGTGGCTATTCACTACTTGTCAAAATGGGTTGAAGTGAAAGCTCTCCCCACCAATGATGTCTGAGTTGTTTTTAGGTTCTTAAAATCTCTCTTCGCTCATTTTGGATCTCCTCGTGCTATTATTAGTGATCACGGTACTCATTCATGCAATGACCAATTCGCAAAGGTCATGCTTAAATATAGGGTTACCCACCGACTTTCTACCGCGTATCATCCACAAACGAGTGGACAAGTGGAGGTTTCAAATAGTGGTTTGAAACGTATATTAAAAAGAACCGTAGGTGAAAACCATGCTTCTTGGTCCGATAAGTTGGAAGATGCATTATGGGCTTTCCGTACCGCATTTAAGACAACCATCGGGTGCACTCCTTATAAGCTTGTGTACGAAAAGGCTTGTATCTTTTCCATCGAGGCTTGAACATAAGGATATTGGGCATGGAGATTGCACTTCGGACCTTAGAACGAGGGTGATAACCGGAAAGTTCTCAACATGAATGAACTTTAATGAACTTCGTTGATCAAGCTTACGAGAACTTGTTAATCTACAAGAGTATCGACGAAGATTGACGACTCCCACAAAATCAAGAAACCGAGTCTTTAACGTTGGTGAATCAAAAGTCCTTTTCTCCTTCAATTCTCGATAAAGATTTTCTCGAGCAAGTACTTAAGACAAGTTATGGTACTGTTGAGTTATTTTAACTAAAGGACCTAACTCAAGGTGAACGGTCATAGACTCAACATTACTTTAGGGAGGACATACCCACCCATGGTTGTCCGGATCTCCTAAACATTCCCCATGACAATTAAATTCCGGGTAGAGTCAAACTCGTGACTCGTTTAAAAAAATAAAGCGTCTTCATCGGGAGGCAACGCACGTGTTTCTATCTTACTTTCTATTTTCTAATAAGGTAATGTGAGGGGGCTCGCCTCTTCCAATCTTGTGTTTTTGTTGTCTGTGATGATTGTCAGGATTACCTAGATTATGAAGACTCTCGTGCTCATGGATTTGTCCAACGCTCACTCGATATTCATCCCTTTGCATGCTTATTTTGGGAATCCTATATCCTTGATCTTATTGACTAACGTTTAATTCTTTGGCGATTAATTATTAAACGACTCTAGATTTTACGTGAGATTCCTCTTTTATATTAGGAATTTTAATTGAAATTAGTATGAGGAGGGTGGCAACCCCACATTGAAGACTATGTATCATTCTAGTCTGTAGGGGCGAATCTACGATTTGATCCTTATTTGCATTTGTCTATGTCTTTTCACGTAACCCGATTTTACCAAGAAAATACAAAAAAAAATGTGATTTTAGGCCAAAAATTTTAAAAAATTTGCAAAAATAAAATAAGTGTTTATCACAAATGTTGACTTTTCGCTGGTGAGAATAAGAATAATTTTTGACTTGACCTAGCATGTTGAGCTCCAGCTTACTCCTTTAACCTTTATAAATGTATAAGCTTTTGCTAGTCTTTCTATACAAGAAGCTTTAAAATATGAATTCTAGCCCAAAAGGCCAAGATTTTGCAAGTTTCCATAAATGACTTTAAATATGCAAAGCTTATTTTATTGGCTAAGCATTAGCGGTTATCTTTTTATTTAAAGATTTTAAATTTGCGAAGAACGAGAAATGATAGAGTTAAATATAAATTGGAATGCTAAGCAAGGATTAGTGGAAATCTTAAAAGCTCATGAGTGTAATTTGTGGATTTTCTCCAAGTAGCTTCTAAAATGACTAATAATACGTGCTCTTTTTGAAAAACAAGTTAGAGATTTCATCAACTAATAAAGTTCCGGTTACAGATCCAATATTTTAGAGTAAAAGCTTTATCGGATGAATTGATAAATAAAATGTTTTTGATCAAAATTTGTTTTTAATTTTATAAAGATATTTTTCTCCTCTATACGGTCGTAAATATAAATGTTGCAAAAAAAATATATATGATGAATAAAATGAAAATGATGTGAAAAAAATAATAATGTTGCTAGTATTGTTCTTAATAATTTAAAGGGGAAAATGTTCTTGCTTCTATATTTAAAACCATTTTTGAGCTTAAAATTGTAATCCCTACAAATTTTGAACCGGACGTTTGTTTAATTATGGAATCTAGTATTTCTATGTGAGGTGTCATTGCACTAGGCTCTTGATACGAAGTCTGGTGGGATCGGTTCGGTAGACGTAAGTCACTCTAAAGGATTAATTACATACATGTCTTAATTTTGGAGGAATTAGCTTGCTTTGAGTTATAAACTTACTAAGTTTTACGGAAAGTTTTTAGTAAAGGGTTCAAAAGTCGGAGAGTCTCGACAAATTATTCTCTGAGGGGTGTCAAAAGCCCGGTCACTTAGCCGACGAGGTTGGGATGTGCCGAGAAGAAATGTTGCTACATGGGATAATCTCACCTTTGAATTCTATAACAACCCAAGAATTTTCATCAACCTATTTTTCATTATCACAATTGTAGGTGGAATTTTTCGCTTCCTTTTATTACATCTACTTGTATTGTCAATATTCTCAGTTAAGTCATGTAATCTTGGCCATAACCTAAAGTAGACGAGCTCAACGCAAACATATCTTTGACAATCCGGTATTCATATATGTCAAGCATAAGATCATAACATGTCAAGTCTAATATCATCATACTCTTATTAAAAGTTACATTTTTCCTGTAATGTACATTCGCACAGTTATATCAAAACGGGGTTTTAAACCGTTACATTACTCTAAAAACAAAAAAATATAAAAAAAAAATAAAAAAAACCCTAATTCCATTGAGGATTAATATTAAAGTGAATGTACAAGCACTAAAGCATATATACATTAGTAACATTTACATCTTCCATTTGAAATATAAACCTCCTCCAAGTCAAGTTAAAAGTTTTCAAAAGCCAATGTTACAGTCATTAATAGCACGATATTAAAATAGCCGTTTTACCTCATTTTCATTCTAATTTCTCACCACACTTTTGTTAACAAGCTTCTACATCAATATACAATGTGTAACCCATAATTATACTATTCATATTATTTCATAAATTATTTTTTACTCTTTAAAACCCTAATTCAAAGTCAAAACCCTAAACCCGAAGCAAAATACTAAACCATGACCCGTTTCTTGGTTTTTTATCCATTATAAACCTAAACCAATACCCAAATAAGTTGTAATAACTTAATTTACAACATTATAAATCATGTTCAATTATCATTCCATCATCATTTCATCATTCTACATCAATTATACAAGAAACGGAATTAAAAAATCCCAGAAACCCTAATTGTGACACTAAATGTTAACTTTGACCCGGTTTTCTCTGTTTTCTAACCGCCTCATTCTCAAGTAAGCAACACAAGGAGTCATTGTAATCCCATAAATTGAGTTTACAAACCTGTATCCTTTCATTAAACCATCCTTGCTTCAAACAATGTACTTGCTGAATTACAAAGCTAGAAAACCTTTAAAGTCTTATACGAAACCCTTATTTCCAAGCTACGGCTTATTCTTTCAATTTCAACCCATTTTAACTAAAACCAACGTTTCAAACTTCATTGATAATACTTTATTTAAGCTCTTAGGATCTGTATTCCATCATTCCTAATCAAGAGTATGCAAAATATTTAACAATAGAAAGTCAAGAAAACCATATTGTGCCTAATCAAACTAGTGACTCATTTCTTCATTCTAATCCAGTTTTAAACCCAAACCATTTGCTAATTATTTGTTAATCACTTCCTATACAGGACCTTGGCTACTTATTAACTTCATTATTTCAGTACACACGCGAAAATAAAGCTTGAAAACTTGTGATATCCTAGTTCGAAACCCCAAAAATAGCCCGAACTCCCGTTCACCATCAATTTTGACCCATTTTAAACCATTCCAAGTGCAAAATTCTTATGTGAACCTCTTCTAGAAACCCTTAAGCAGCTTACCCACCTACTTAGACCATTTCTTGGTTAAAAATGAGAGCACATGGCCTCTCTTTTTCTCTCTTCAGCCGTGGCAAGCATAGGAGGTGTCCACCTCCATAATTTACAATCCTAGCTCATTATAATAAATCTCACCCTAGCTACCCACAATTCACCTACTAGACCCTCACACGTCCATGAACAAATCTAAGTGTTCCTTAACTCTTTGACTTCAAACTAATATAAATAGGACCTTGATAGTCATTCTAACTTGCACACATCTCTCCTCTATACCCACTTATAGGCAGCTAATCCTTTGCTCCACTTATTGATACTGGGTTCATTAAAGAAGTCTAAGAAGGAATCCCTGAAGAATTGAAGCCCGGAACAAGATAAAGGCGTACGAGTGGGAAAATACTACCCGAAACGACCCATTGCCACCATTTTTTGATCATTGAAGCTCAAACCTAGGTTTTGAATGTTCTAATTCTGCTACTACACTTATAATGTTCATATGATCCTAAATATACTCTTGTTAAAGTTTCATAACTCAATTCATGCTCATTTTCCATTTTGATCCAAAACCGTACACCCAAAACCCTAATTCTCGTTTTTTTCTTAAAACTAAATGTTATAATGATTAAAATATTGTTATAATCTATCCTAGCATGCTTAAATAATGTTAAAATAACCACTTTATTGATTAATGAAGGAATTTGAACTTAAAACCCGCGCGTTTACGTTTTGAAACCCTAATTTGACCCGTTTTGCTTTCTATCCTAACGAATCGTTATTTTAAACTTTCGTTACGTTAAAACTTCATATTTTAGTTTATTATAACTTATAAATGTCTATTGAAATGTTAAAAGAATCTTGCATGGCAATTTGGACATGTTTCTGTAATTTATTAATCCATGCAAGGGTATATTCGTAAACCTTCTGAAATTAAATATAACTAGAAGGGATGAGTATGTCATTTTACAAAGTTATAACTATAGGGGTTATTATGTCACTTTCCAAAGGGTATCAAGGTTTTACTAGGTATATCTTTTAAGTTGTTGAAGACCAAAGTCGTTAAAATGCAATACTCCAATGTGCCTTAACTTGGCAATTAATTCCATAAACCCCAGGGTCTAAAATGTAACATTTTGAAAAAGTGTAAAATCATATTCAAAACATTACCAGACATAACTTTTAATAAGTCACGTGCTTAAACATTTCTAGATTTTGATTAAACGCTTATATCGATTATATCGGTATCACAATATAGGGAGCTTCATATTTAAGGAGTTTCATCTTGTATACCGTTTCTGACTGTGTTGTTGGGTTATGATTTAAAGTGCCCTTAGATCTCAACGTTTACTGAATGACTTTCGGATTCATGATGGCCTCAAACGGTGATACAATATTTCCAAACTCTTCAATCAAACTCATCACTCTTAAAAACTAAAAGATTCTAGTAGTACAATCTTCATATAGACCTCAACATATTTTCTCAGCTGAAGGACGTGGTTGTTTACTATCATTTGCTATATCAACCTTCCCTGTTAAGATTGTGATAAGGTTGTCAGCTTTCATTTTGGAATATTTATTACATCTACATATCAGGTGAGATTCATAACCTCGACTTTACTTATTTACATGTTTTATAAACCCGCGAGGGGGATACATGCTTGTTACAAACTCTTTTACATACTCTTTTTTCTTATAACAATGTGGTTACTTTTCTATGATTGGTGAATTCATAACCTCGCCTTTACTTATTTACATGTTTTATAAACCCGCGAGGGGGATACATGCTTGTTACAAACTCTTTTATATACTCATAACAATGTGATTACTTTTCAAAGACTTAATGAGTTCATAACCTCACATACTTTATAAACCCGTGATACCTGCTGTAAACCATAAATGCAAGTGTTTCCTAAACTATATGCTATCCTGATATATTATTGCCTAAGTACATATCTATTTGGGTAGTATCTCCTAATATCTCTTTAATATCTCTTTGGGTAGTATCTCCCAATATCTTTTTAATATCTCTTTGGGTAATATCTCCCAATATTTCTTTAATATCTCTTTGGGTAGTATCTCCCAATATCTCTTTAATATCTCTTTGGGTAATATCTCCCAATATCTCTTTAATATCTCTTATGTGATTCATGAGTTTAGGGTAATAATAATGTTCTCCATGATAATATTGTTCTCCATGATAATATTGTTCTCCATGATAATAATGTTCTCCATGATAATTATCCCTGCAATACCAATATTTCCATTATGACTTATATTCAACTATACATTTCAAAACTATGAATTTCACATAACCTTTGTATTAAACTTTTGAGCTTGTTTATCTATGGTTATTGAGCAATATACGGCACGGAAGTGGCATGGATCAAAGATGGCTAAAACTTGTACTCATTCACAATGTATTTAACTAGATTTTGGACATGCCTTTTAAAATCTGATTTGAAATGAATGATGATAACATTTCTTTGGAACAAACGTTCTTTTGGGCTCTTTTTCTTATTGATATGATTGTTGTTTCCATGAAGTAATACCCCTAGTTAGCTTCCGTTGCTATATTGTAAAAAAATACGGGGGTGTTACAGATTGGTTATCAGCGCCAATGGTTATAGAGAAACCAATGTCAAAACCTTAAGACCTATAACCATTTTTTTTAAGCCATCAATGGTCCTCCGTCGGCCACTACTTTCTAGAAACACAAGTATGTAAAAATATACATATCTATTATACTATTTACATAATAACATTTGTTACTTTCACAAACTGGTTGTTATCAGTAACGATGTCTTCTCCCAATCCTCTCAAATTCTGATATTGGAGGATGCTTTTTCCTCTATGAATATTCTTAAACTATACTTCGGTCTCACCGGATTATTTTCCAGCTTCAGCGGGAAGCAGATCTTTTAACTCTTCGGAAAACTCTACCGATAATATGATCCCATCGGTTTTTTCTTATCTTTCTACAAGTAATTACTTATTTGTAAGGATCGTACAAGCAATTATGCTAAGGGAATTACCTATTTCATCATTAGATCCTATTACTCCACCAGCTATTTTGACTCCATCTCCGATATTACCAACTTCCATCTAACTATTTGTCTGATATGGCTTTGTTCAGTGAAGAAACTATTACCACCTAAGAAGCGAATTCCATTCCCATTCTTTCTTCACTCAACTACCGTTATCTAACTTCATTCTCACCCGGAATCTAACATGTGATTTTTGGTTAATCAATCCATATTCCTCAGTTAAACTCCTACCCCACCTCAGATATTTTGAAATAGGGAAAATGTCTCACAATTAAGTTGTATTCTGAAAATCATGATGGGATAAATCGATAGGATATTTTGAATTACTTAGATGAAATCTTCACCGCATTGAGAGAATTGAAGAAGGACGTATTAATGGTAACAAACTAAAGACCGAACCTAAGAGAATCCGCACTCAGATTATCAAACTTCAAAAGAAGCAGTTAGGGCAAAAGGATAAGATTGCCTTTGCTTACTATAGAATTTCCAATCTTGAACCAACATCATTGAACGAAAATCCATAGCTCTCGCACAAACGGATACAGGAGATCTTTAGGGATGTCATTACCGGCTCAGAATGCAAAAAATCTTAGAATAGTTATAACTTTATTCTAGCATGGGGATGTGTTGGTATAAATAAAAACGCTTGTCTAATCTTGACCATGTACAGTGGGAAGGCAAGTTATTATAAAGGCAATCCCATTTCAATACCTTATTGTTCAACTTATCATCTCTCATTCCTCATCATCAACATTCATTGTCATCTATTATCTCTGTCTTCATGAATCGTACCATAACTTCTAAGTGATTAAAATAAGCATTATTCTTTAAGCATTTTAAGCATCACATTCTCTTACTTTTCAAAACTTATGATGTCATTCTTATGCTGTGTCTCTTTTGTTGATAGAATGTCTCCCAAATAGGAAGTCACATCCGAAACACCAAGCCATATCTGTTGGATGGCCATCCGATCAAACTGACTGCTGATTTTACTGGGCCCTTTTGGAAGCACAGCTGCCACCTGGGCAAGTGTAGTAATCTCATGGAAACTTCCTGCAGTGGAAAATGGTGAAATAAAAGAGTTATCAGGATGTCAACCTTTCTGCTTTATGGATACGGATAGGAGCTAGTAGGCCTTATTCGTGGTGTTTGAACGAAACGAATCAGTTATTCTCTCGAAGCAGATGTGAACTGAGGAAAATAATGTAACATTTGCTACTGGTACTTTAAACTGACGATGCCTATCCTGGTGGAATGCATATGGCCCAACCATATGGGAATAGAGAGGAAAGCTAATCGAACCACGGCTTTGAGTTAAAAAGGCTTTCTGACAAACAAGGAATTGTCCACGGATCTTGAGATCAGAAAAATGGAAGAGGAACTTTAAATTGAGTGTAAAGGATAAATGTCTTTATCCCTTGTTAGAAGATTCCAAGATTAAACATCTTGTGTCCAAACAAGGTGCTAACAATGAGAAAACTCTTGGAAATTTTTATGGAGGTCTACCTGAAGCATTGAAAGGAAACGTTACTGCCTCGAAACCTCAAACTTTGGAGGAGGAAGACATCAACTTCTATCCCAGAGGTTAATGGATTCAAATTATAACGCGATTATGTGCATGGAAACCAATGTTCATAAACGAAAATTAGGAAGTAGATAAGAGAACACCATCGACATCAACACAACTACCCCAAATACCACAACAATAACCACTTCAACAATCGCAAAAATGACAACTACCAAAATAACCACAACAATCACAACCGTAACGATGATTACCACCACCAGCAGAATAGAAGACAAGAACCTGTTAGGACTTATCCTCCCAAAAGATACCATGGAAACCTTCCTTTGTGTACAAAATGCACCCTGCATCACACAGGAGATTGCACTGTCAAGTGTCGAACTTGCAACAAAGTGGGTCATCTGACCAGAAACTGCAGAGACAAAAGATCAACCGCTGAAAACAACTCTTGAGGATACTTAGGTTCGCCACCAGTTACATATGAAGGATCATCTGAAACCCACTTCATAAACCCCAAACACCAAGCTACAATCCTTGTCATTCATTATTTTATCTAGAATCCTACCCCAAGACACGTAGCATAAGTATCAATACTCTTAAAGTTTCGGTGATGTAAGATATGTAAAGTTATCCATGAAATAATAAAGTGATGATTCCGTTACATCTTGTTATCTGATGATATCAAAACTCGACATCGTTTGTCAATTCATTAATTCTATTATGTTCAAACTATGATACATTTCCTCATACCTTTGCAACTTAAATTATCATCCTCGATTATTTATGGGGGTCAGTACAATCAAAATCTCAATATTTCTAACCATTCAATGATCAATATCATTTTCTTGCACACTTCCATATCGTGTTTTATGCTTAGGTAAGACGATTTTATGATCATTCATTATTGATTGAATTAGGTCACTTCTTCATTTGATAAGGAAATTTATAAAATCTCCGAACTATTGAATTTATAAATTCTCAGTTACAGAAGTTGGACACGCTTCTTTTTGTAAAGTGCAATTATAAATAAATAGGCTTAAGTATATAACATACGTACAAACAAGTTTCTTTTAACCCGTTCCTTAATCATTATCATTTTCATTATCGTTATTACCTTCATCATCTATTCATTTCAAAATCTGTATCTCACATGATTAGCAACTCTCTTACAATCATTCCTTGACATCACTCATGATCTTCGTATTCTAAAATTTTCTATTATATTCTGCAACGTAATAACAAGGAAACACACAAGAATCTATACAATGTCAAATGATTTCAATACCACTAGGTATGAAAATTTTGACAAAGACTTGTGATAGCATTCTTATTCGATGTTGACTTTTAAAGGTTAATGAATAGCTATTCTTTACGATTAGAGTAGCACAGTAGAAGCGTGGTGGGCCCATAACCCACAGGTTCCACAAATCAAAGTATTTCATCCACCGGTTCTATCAGGGATCTAGGAGAAAATTCTATTGACTTTCACAAGAGGTATGATACTTTAATATAAGTAGACGTGTGAAAAGGTATGGGTAATTTATAATTATGGTGTAACAACATAATTATATAATACATCACACACGTAACTTGTGACCTGATTACCAACATAAAGACCTTGATTCTACATGAGACCTATTATCTATATCACTATATCTTACAATTAAATCTCGAGACGTGATTTCTGTAAGGGGTTGGGAGACTATTACAACTCAAGATTTTTCATCAATTATTTTACTATTATCACAATTGTCGGGAAATTTTTTGCTTTATTACATTACTTGTATGTCTATATTCTGTATTATCTGTATCTTGCATAACTAAAAGTAGACGAGCTTCACGCAACTATCTATGACTAATACTATCTTCATATATGTAAAGCAAACATACATAACATGTCAAGGTCACTATCATCATATTCTTATTAAAAATGTATATTAATCCTATAATGTATCATTCGCAACGTTATATACAAAAAGGGGTTTTTTAATCCGTTTTCAATTCTACCTCTAAAATCCCTAATTACATGAAGGATTAATATCTTAATTGAAATGTACAAGCTTACTATATGCATATATATAAGTATCATAACATCTCTTTTGTAATATAAACTCCCTCCAAGTCAAGTACAAGTTTTCAAAGCACAATGTACATTGTCATTAATGGCCCTTACGATATCTAAAATAGCCCGTTTTATCCTCCATGTTTCATTTATAATTTTTCACCACCACTTTATACAAGCTACTCACTCATTATACAAACGTGTAACCCCTAATTTATTTTTATTCTAATCTTTCAACACATTTTTACTCTTAAAACCCTAATTCAAAAGTCAGAAACCCTAACCCGAGCAAAATACTAAACCATGACCCGTTTCTTGGTTTTTATCCATTATAAACCAAAACCAATACCCAAATAAGTTGTAATAACTTAATTTACAACATTATCGCAATCATTTTGAATCATCATTCATAATAATTTCAATATTCTTACTTCAATTATACAAGAAACGAATCCAAGAAACCCTAATTGTGCACTAAATGTAACTTTGACCCGTTTTCTCGTTTCTAACCACTTCATTCTCAAGTAAGCAACCAAGAGTCATTGTAAACTCATAAAATGAGTTTACAAACCTTTATCCATCATTAACCATCCTTGCTTCAACAATGTATTATGAGAAATTCAAAGCTAGGAAAACCCAAAAAGTCCTCTCACGAACCCTAATTCCAAGCTACGGCTTATTCTTTCAATTTCACCCATTTTTAACTAAACACGCATCAAAATTCATTGATAATACTTTATTTATGCTTAGGATCTCGTGTTCATCATTCCTACATCAAGAGTATGCAAAATATAAACCAAGAAAGTCAAGAAAACCTCTAAACGTGCCCTATCAACACGTGACCTCATTTCTTAATTCTAATCCGTTTTAACCAAACCATTTGCTAATATTTGTTATTCCTTCCTATATCAGACCTATGGGGACATATATTAACTATCCTTAATAAGTACACACGAAAATAAAAGCTGAAAACTTGTGAAACCCTAGTCGAACCCCAAAACACCCCGAACCCCTTCACCATCAATTTTGACCCATTTAAAACCATTTCAAGTGCAAACTTCGTATGTGAACCTCTTCTTGAAACCTTAGGGCAGATTACCCACCTTACTTAGACACATTCTTGGTTAAAATTGAGAGCACATGGCCTCTCTTTTTCTCTTTCCTGCCGTGGCAAGCTTAGGAGGTGTCACCTCCATATCTACACATCATAGCTCTTACAACTCACACCATAGTCCTACACATCACTACTAGACCCCTCCCCCACTAGTACATGGAATAGATCTTAAGTGTTCCTTAACTCCATTTGCCTTCAAAACTCACTTAAATTGGACCTTAGATAGTCATTCTAACTCTGCACCACATCTCCTCCTTTATAAACCCTATAGGCAGCAATCCTTTGCTCCTTATGATCCTTAGGATCCAGTATAGAAGTCTAAGAAGCAAAGCCTTGAGAAGAATGAAAGCCCGAGAACAAGATACAAGGCTATTGTACGAGTGGAAATACTAACTGTGTAAAACGGAGCCCATTTCCACATTTTTGATCATTGAAGCTCCAAACCCAGGTTTAAATGTTCTAATTTGTCTACTACGCTCTTATATGTTATATGATACCAAATATACTCTTGTTAAAGGTTTCATAACTCAATTCATTGCTCATTTTCCATTTGATCTAAAACCGTACACCCGATACCCTTAATTTCGCGTTTTTGTTTAAAACTTAATGTTATAATGATTAAATAATTGCTTTTAATCTTATCCTAGCATGCTTAAGTAATATTAAAGAAAACCACTTTATTGATTAATGAAGGAATTTGAACATAAAACCCGCGCGTTTACGTTTTGAAACCCTAATTTGACCCGTTTTGCTTCCTAGCCTAACGAATCGTTATTTTAAACTTATGTTACGTTAAAACTTCATATTTTAGTTTATTATAACTTATAAATGTCTATTGAAATGTTAAAATAAGCTTGCATGGCAATTTTTGGAATTGGTTTTGTAATTATAAATCCATGCAAGGGGGCAATTATCGTAACTTTCTGAAATTAATAACTAGAAGGGCTGAATATGTCATTTTATCAAAGTTATAACTATAGGGGGTCTATTATGTCACTTTCCAAAGTACAAGGTTTACTTGGTATATCTTTTAAAGTTGAAGGACCAAAGTCATAAACGTGCAAACTCCAAGGGCCTAATTGCAATTTTCCAAACCCTAGGGTCTAAAATGTAACATTTTGAAAAAGTGTAAAATCATATTTAAAACCTTACCAGACATAACTTTAATTAACGCTTCTCGTGCTTAACATTTCCAGATATTGATTAAAACGCTTAAAATCCGTTAATATCGTTATCTCAATAATAGGAGCTTCATATTAAGGAGTTTCATCTTGGTATTATGTTCTGACTGAGTTGTTGGGTTTACGATTTAAAGTGCCCTAGCTCCTCAAACATTTACTGAATGACTTCTGAATTATGATGGCCCGAACGGTGATACAATAATTCCAAACTCTTCAATCAAACTCATAACTCTTAAAACTAAAGTTCTAGAGTACAATCTTCCTAAGACTCAACATATTTACTCAGGTTGCGTGACGTGGCTGTTTACTATCATTTGCTATATCAACCTTCCCTGTTAAGATTGTGATAAGGTCGTCAGCTTTCATTTTGGAATATTTATTACATCTACATATCAGGTGAGATTCATAACCTCGCCTTTACTTATTTACATGTTTTATAAACCCGCGAGGGGGATACATGCTTGTTACAAACTCTTTTACATACTCGTTTATCTTATAACAATGTGATTACTTTTCAAAGACTTAGTGAAGTTCATAACCTCGCCTTTACTTATTTACATGTTTTATAAACCCGCGAGGGGGATACATGCTTGTTACAAACTCTTTTATATACTCATAACAATGTGATTACTTTTCAAAGACTTAATGAGTTCATAACCTCACATACTTTATAAACCCGTGATACCTGCTATAAACCATAAATGCAAGTGTTTCCTAAACTATATGCTATCCTGATATATTATTGCCTAAGTACAGATCTATTTGGGTAGTATCTCCCAATATCTCTTTAATATCTCTTTGGGTAGTATCCTCCAAATTCCTTTTCATATCTCTTTTCCCGTTGGATAGTATCTCCAAATATCTCTTTATATATCTCTTTGGGAGTATATCCCAATATTCTTTAATTTCTCTTTTGGGTAATATCTCCCAATGTTATTTAATATCTCTTATGTGATTCTGAGTTTAGCGGTAAAATATTGTTTTCTTCCATAATAGTATATGTTGCTTAAGAAATAAAGGGAAAATGTCTTTTTCTAAAATTTAAACATTCTTTTGAGCTTAAACTTGTTAATCCCTACAAAATTTTGAAACCGGACGTTTGTTAATTCTGATCAGTATTCTCTGTGAGGAGTCAAAAGCCTGGGCACTTGACCGATGAGGTCGGGAGGTTCCGAGAAGAAAGTCACTCTAAAGGAATTAACTTACCTACAATGTCTTAATTTTGGAGGAATTAGCTTGCTTTGAGTTTAAAACTTACTAAATTTTACGGAAAATTTTTAGTAAAGGGTTCAAAAGTCAGAGAGTCTCGACAAATTATTCTCTGAAGGGTGTCAAAAGCCCGGTCACTTAGCCGACGAGGTTGGGATGTGCCGAGAAGAAATGTTGCTACATGGGACAATCTCACCCTTGAATTCATATAACTAAAAGTGGAACATGAAACTTGAAAAGGTTATAACTATCTAAAAACGTGGGTTGGATGGTCAAAATTCAAAGTGAGCACACACAATGTAACATATAATATCTGTCGGGAGGAGAAGTTTTACACAAATTGCAAATATGAGTAGCGTTAGCATCCCAACTTGTAATTAACAATGATTTCGTTTTAAGCTTAGTTTGGGAATAAGTGAAAAATCAAGGACGATGAATTTATCCTTCTATGACACCTTAGGATTGAGGTGTTTCTTATTCAGTGATCCTAAAAGTTATGATCAATAATGAAAGTCAAGCATGTTGTATATAATTGAAAATAAGAAAAATATGTGTGCAAGAAAGAAAATGGTAAACGGGGAGTGTTTAAAAAACTAGTAATTTCTTAATTCCTTTAAATTTTACACTTTGCTACTTTTCTAGGTATTTAATTTAAGGGGGTTGAAATTTTTGGTTTTCTAAACATGGATTTATTTCATTACGTGAGGACACAGCAATAGTTTAGTATGAGGGGATTTGGTATGTACGTAAATACACATACCTTTTTCTCAATAAAACGAGCTTAATTAACCAAAAACGGATATAAAATGCCAAATATATGCTCGTTTTGTGTTATTTACTGTGCAGGTAACGGATATCGACAAAAAACAAAAACGAAGCCAAATTGGACAAAACCGAGCACTCTATGGGAAAGAGCACGAGATTACGAGTCCGACGGTGCCTTCATATTTTATTGGGCCTGCCCGACACCATTTATATGGGTCGGACCGACCCATACTTATTAAAGCCGAAGATTGGAAGTTAAAACTCAGCCCATCACTAAAGAATGCTCACTCGGCCCATTTAAAATCTCAGCCCAAGATAATAGTGCAAATCGTGAGGCCCATAAACTCAAGTCCAAATAAAAATGTAAACCTACCATCCGGCTATAAAATGGAACGCAACTACAAAGAGAAGGAGCACTTTTCATATCTCTGTCTTATTTTTTTGTTTTCCTATATGTAGAATAGATTTATCTATAATGTTCCATTTCGTAGTTAATTTCTTTTATACAGTTTCCATTTCGAATTTATTGTAACAGTAGTGGTTTACATTGTTGTATTGTAGTCGATCGATCTATTATACCATATTGTACACGAATGATTGTGTTTGTTAATGATTCGACGAAAAGAAGGTAGTTCTTTTCCCTGGTTTAGTTGGTATTGAATCTGCCTCTTCTCTTATATCTCGATTGTCGTGTTTATTTGGTTTCGGACGATTAAGCTTTTTTGGGGTCGATTCAGATCTCGGTTATAGCATGGATTTGGTTAATTGGTTGCTCGGGTATTGGTTTGTTTCGATGTGTATCTAGCCAAATCTGGTTCATCTTGTTTAATTATAATTAATCTCTTACTTGTCTCTCGCTTCTATTCTACTACTAAATTAATAAGTAAATTGGGACTTGGGCCCATTCTTTACCAAAAACATTATGAAAGTATTACTAAGATTCTTTAAAAACATAGATAACATATGTAATCTGTTTTATGTTTGACATAATTCTTTTTTTTGTTATTTGTAATGGCGTTAAACCCGAGTTCAACTCATGAAGGCCGAGGAGGCTTAAAGGGTCTAATGAGCTAACTTTAATATCTTAATGTTATAAGCTCTAAGCTCATCAATATTGGATATTTTGGTAGATTATTAGATCGGATGGTTATTATCGTTTCGGTTTCGGCATTCGGGTTCTAATTCTATTCTCTTTTCAATATTAGTTAGTGAAGTATACTTTAGTTAATTATGTCTTTATTGATTAATTGCCTTAATTGTTTAATTTACTTTATATGATTTTAAATTTTCTTTGTAGAATTAGAAAAACAAACGAATAATCCTTAAAATATTCAAAAACCCGATCACAAACTTCAACAAAAAGTTCTATTCACGCCTCGTTGAAACATAAACGACCCGAGAAACGATTAGAAAGGGTTACTTTCGAAATCGATACTTCCGGAATTATATTTTATTTGTGAATTGGTTTATTGCTTTGGATTAGAAGTGATTTGCCAATTTACCTATATTATATATATATATATATATATATATATATATACTATTGACTCGATCAATTTTTGGTGCCGCTGCCGGGGAGACTGTGTTACGAATTTCAAGTTATCGTTTGAAGATTGTTTTTTGAAGATCCTTCCTCGGAAGTTATTCTTGTTTTTGTGATCCAAATATGCCTGCTTTGGAAGATTATAGCATATTTGACTCCTCAAGAGATGATGAAGATGATGGTGCAGAGACTAACATAAACAATTTAGATACAACAATCCAAGTCAGTCCTATTCCAACTACAAGAATTCATAAAGATCATTCTTTTGATCAAGTGATTGGAGATTTGCAATCAGCTACACAAACAACAAAGATGTCAAAGAATTTGAAAGAACATGGGTTTGTTAGTACTATTCATCACACTTTGTATTTCCATTATTAGACAGTCAAATGCTTGTT
This sequence comes from Tanacetum coccineum, assembly GCA_026074375.1. Lineage (NCBI taxonomy): Eukaryota > Viridiplantae > Streptophyta > Magnoliopsida > Asterales > Asteraceae > Tanacetum > Tanacetum coccineum. The sequence continues at coordinate 5,060 of BQNB010086583.1, read as the reverse complement.
TCCTTGCTTTTTATCACAAGAAGAACCAAAAGTATATTCATTGCTTTGAAGGTCCAGCTGGATAAAGGCTATACAGGTAGAGCTTCTACAATTCAAGTTATAAGAAGTTTAGACTGTAGCTGGACTTACCAAAATGGAAAAAGGGCTATAGGCTCTAAATGGGTTTTCAGGAATAAAAAGGATAAAGGGTAATTGTGATAATAGAAATAAGCAAGATTGGTTGCTCAAGGGTACACATAAGAAGAAGGGATTGACTATGATGAAGTCTTTGCCTTTGTTGCAAGAATTGAAGCAATTAGGCTATTTTTAGCTTATGCTTCATTTAAAGATTTTATGGTGTATCAAATGGATAAAAAAGTGCTTTTCTTTATGGGAAGATTGAAGAAGAGGTGTATGTATGTCAACCATCAGGATTTAAAGATCCAGACTTTCCTGATAGAGTATACTCAAAGTTGAAAAAGCACTATATGAATACTAAAGTCTAGAGCTTGGTCTGGAACACTAGTCAACACTATTATTAGACAATGGTTTCAAAGAGGGGAAATTGACAAGCCTTCATCAAAGGCACAAAGGTGATATTCTGCTGGTCCACGTTATGTAGCATGATATCATTTTGGTTCAACTAAGAAGGGAGCATATGTAATGCATTTGAGAAGTTGATGCATGCGAAATTTTAACTGGTTCTCTGGGAGAACCTTACATTCTTCTTGGGATTAAAAGTTAAAGCAGAAGGAAGATGGCATATTTATTAATCAAGATAAATATATTGTTGAATTTTTAAAGAAATTTAGGTTTATAAAAGTCAAGACTGCAACATACTAATGGAAACTCAAAAGCCTCTGCTCGAGGATGAAGATGGTGAAGAAGTGGATGCTCATATGTATAGGTCAATGATTGGTTCATTGATGTATTTACTTCTTCAAGACCTAACATCATGTTTGCAGTATGTGCTTTTACTAGATACCAAGTCAATCCAAAGATTTCACATCTTCATGCTGTGAAAAGGATTTTTAAGTACTTAAAAGGCCAACCAAAATTAAGCCTTTGGTATACAAAAGATTCTTCTCTTTTTGATTGTAGATCCATGATAGTGGATTATGTGGAGCAAGTGGATAGGAAGGTCACACAAGAGGTTGTCAATTTTCCTGGGAGTAGATTAATATCATGGCAGTGCAAGAAACAGGCAGTTGTTGCAAATTCCACAACAAAAGCTAAATATGTGGCTGCTTCAAGTTGTTGTAGATAAGTGCTTTGGATTCAGAATCAACTACTTGATTATGGGTACAATTTTATGCATACCAAGATCTTTGTTGACAATAACAGTACTATTTGCATAATTAAAAATCATGTTTTTCATTCAAAAACAAGCATATAGAGATTAGACATCATTTTATTAGAGATTGCAATGAAAGACATTGATTCACAATGGTCAAAATTCATATCTGATAAGAATGCGGGGGGGGGGGTGGGGGGGGGTTAATGGTGGGTTGGGATGCCGATTTGCATTACAAAAAGCTTTTGACATAAGTAGATTTCAATATTTGATTACAAAAGATTTTCATACTATTCTGCGTGTCTAAGTCTAAAGCAACGATCAGGGAATGAGTTTAGCAATACTTATGGGCATCTGCCATTATCTGCTTAGCTACAAAACCAGAAGTTTATAACCCTCTCTTCAAAAGTAATTTTTGATAGTATGATTCGTGAGTTGTTTTCAAAAGCTATAACTTTATAAGCCTGAAATTACCATATAATTATATGGAAACAAAGGAAACGTATAAACCCACGTATGTAGTATAATCTTTTTAGGTAAGGGCCCAGGTCGTACAGGGATTAGAGTAGTGTTCAAATAATCAAAAAGGAAAATAGACTTTAACAATTTTGAAAATGAATGTTTACTTTACCAATGATAAAAAGTATGACTACTCGGATAGTTGAAAAATAACTTATAAGTGTTGGAAATGATTTGACCTTGAAGATGGGGTATTAATTTATAAAGACGATTTCTCATCAGAAAACGTTTTCACAAATCAACTTGTTAACTTAAGACTTTATATTTAGTTAACCAGACCAAATGTGTCACTCAAATAATCCAGTTACTATTATATCAAAGTTTATTTTGTTTATCAATTTACGAAAGTGGATTTCTTGGCACAAACGTTAAAGACCATAGACAAATCTTTAAAACCACATAGATCATAACTGGTCTTTCGACGTATACCGATATGATTATATAATCTAAGTTAATAAGCAAAAATAGATAGATGGATATAACAGGGTTGAACATAAGCTTATGGATTAAAAGGCAATCAAGATCATACCCAAAGCACTTATCATTATGTACTTCACCGAAGTAGTCATGAGAGCTTTAGCCTCTTATGGCTAACGGGGTTCATACAAGTACTCTCTTACATAAATTTCAATTATTTCCATAAAAAATGTAAGAAACTTCTTAGTCTTGATCGTTAGATCTTTTCTTCAAGGGAAAAGGTGTTTCTTGGTGTTTTGGTAAAAGGGGAGGGGTATGTATGTGTAAAATAAGTGGAAATGGTTGTGAGAGGGATGATAGGAATGAGAAATTTCATCTCACTTTAGAGGCATCGTCCTCAATTTATAGGCAAGATTGGGTGCAAAGTAAGGCGCACTTAGGAAAAAGTGCGGTGAACTTTGGGAGTTAATGCAATTACATTTAATGACTTTTACTGGAAGTGCGGCGCACTTGAAAATAAGTGTGGCGGTTTTGAGGAGTTAATGCATGTGCATTTATTAGACTTTATTTCTTCAAACTTTTGGAGAATGTGCGGCGGTTTTGGGTTTCAGGGGAAAGTGCGGCGCACAATGTAGCAAGTGCGACGGACTTCTTGAACTTTGGCTAGAAATCTTTTCTTTTCTTGTATTCGTCTCCCAAAGTGTATAGATTCATGAGCTTGGGTCTCTAGAGTCTTCAAGTGAACCTATAAGCAATTCAAGCTTAATTAAGTACCAAAAGTTCACGAGAAATGATAGAATAAACATAAATAACACCATAGAAACATGTATAATTTGGGCGTTATCAAATCCCTCCACACTTAGCTTATTGCTTGCCCTCAAGCAATGGAAGCAAAGAAAATAAAAATCATTTGTCGTGACGTGAAATTTTGGATTTTTAAGAGAGTTTGCATATTAGATAACTTTTCAGGCATAGACATATAACATAGCACCTCACATAGGGATAGTGTTTGATTTTAAATTCACTCAGCCACTCAAATATGGTTTAAATATGTTTTTGTGAAGAACACTCAATTTGGACAGACATAATCTAGACAGCTACCATAGGCTTGTACTTAACACATAAAACTGACCGAAGGGTGGAACTTGGGTACTAGAGAGGATCCAATCTTTATGCGCTAAACATAAGCCTTTATTTCTTTTGAACTATTATAACTCATATAGAACTTCCTTTTTTTCTTTTTTTTATTGATTACAACTAAGGCTTAGCACATGACTTTCTTCATTCAACTTTCAGATATTTAAGCAACATAGCATTAAAAGCAGCGCTTGTGAAAATAAGAACTTTGCGAGATACATTTCATGTGATAGGCTTCGGTCTAGTAAATGATGATTAAGCACAAGCTCTAGAGCTTATAAATTACCGGCTCTCTTAAATATAATTTTCAACCAATACCAATGTTCTAGAAAAGGTGACAAAGACCATACGTATACATCCGTAACGACGGAATAGACACATATGACTGCAATCAAACCTTAACTCGAACAAACTAAAGGCATCAATTATCTTAGGTACCAAAGGTGGATACCTGAATATTTTTAAGGCTTAGATTTCTCACAATTTAGTGGACTGGGGTGTGCTAGCTATAATGTCAATCCAGTTGGATTTGCCTTACTAAGAACATTTTTTAATTTCAAAACATATAATAAAATATTAGTTAGAAAATTCTAATAGAGCAAACATAGAGGAATATGCTTAAGTTTTCCTATTTGGCTCCCCTCCACACTTAAGTTGAACATTGCCCTCAATGTGATAACTGATAATAGAGATAAAATAGGGAAAATTAAAGGAAAACGGTACTTCTCGGGGCATAGAGAAATGCATAGCTGTAAGCTAATCTTGAGCATAAGTCGTAATTTTCCACATATTTTAAGCTAGAGTACCTGCTTAAGAGTAAACAAAAGCACACAAAGAGAAAAAATATTTGTTGATTTTTTTATAGATAAAAGATATTAGTAGAGGAATAGAGGAGGAACTCCTCCACACTTAAGTGAAAGCACGGGTTGCCTCCCGAGAAGCGCTTAATTTTTAAGAGAGTCGTTAGCTAGACTCGTATTTCGGGGATCATTTGTTTGGGGAAAAGGGAGTGACTATTTCCCTTGGGTCATTATCTTCTTCGTGATATAGTTTGAGTCGGTGATCATTGACTATGAACGTCTTTCCATCTTTTCCATAAAGTTGAACATATCCGGATGGATATTGATGTTTCAGTACATAAGGTCCCAACCATCGAGATCTAAGTTTCGGTTGTTTAAACTTGTACTTTGAGTGAAAAAGTAGGACTTTATTTTCTTGCTTGAATTCCTTTCTCATTCGTAATTTTCTGTCATGCCAGAGTTTGGTTCTTTCCTTGTTTAGACGAGAGTTTTCATATGCTTGGTATCTAAGTTCGTCTAACTCGTGCAATTGGGACATTCTTTTCTTGTAACATTTCTCAATTTTAGGTCATTTTACGACTCCTATTATTCGTCACTATTTATTTTGGTCCGATACGCGTTTACTTTTAAATTAACTTTTAAGCTAAATCGCGTAGACTAGAAATAATCATTTAATGCAAACGGTCACCAAATAAATTAAGGTTTGCGTCAAACAAGTGTTATATAATTATTAAGAAGATAATTATTAACTTTGCGTATTTTATTTTTTTATTGGTTACGTAAAAGGCTTACGTTTCACAATAAAATACATTTAGACACACCCCGGAAATACCTAGACTTACCTAGACTCAAATCAATACCCACTTTTAATCCTTAAACACAAAATTTATTAAATTGTTGTGTTAATAACCCTC